>APFE030197642.1:144432-233330 GCA_000404065.3 Pinus taeda | reverse complement strand
AATAATAATAAAAATAGTAAGAATATTAAAATAATTTGACCGGGGTCCTAAGGTCAAAATTAGTCGTTATGAATTTAGCCGTTGGAGTCTCTGCTCAAACTATTTAACATGCTAAGTTGGGTCTATTTCTTCAACTTGTCCTGATGATGAACCACACTGGTTGGTTCGAAACGCATCGACAAAATTATCTCTATGTGATTTTCGCCGAAGATTCTTCTCTAAATTGATATGGATCACAGAAGCCTAAATTCAATAAAGTTCAGATTGATAATGCATGACTTGTTGGCATGATGAAGTCATGATTTGATATGAGCTACACCTGTCTCCTGGTTGAAAGTATTAATACTATGATAATGATGACTTTGATAATGGTTGTGATGTGGCTTATAAACTCCGATGGAGTTGACTTTGTTGTTGGTGGTACAACATTGAGTTATGTAAGGATGATTATGTTGGCTTATCTAGGCATTATGCTTAGAGCATTGCAATCCAGATATGTCTAGATTTGACAATTATCTAATGAAGTCAGGATGATGAGTTCCAAGGTATGGCTTTGATATTGATTATGGTTTTGGTTTTATATCCTGATGATCTACTTGTGACAAGTGATGAGCCTCTGATGATCTAATCAGAGAGAGATGGCTTATGAAGCCCGAAATGATGTATCATGGCATGATGAATCGATTTCTGGAATTTGGAAAAGAAATTCCATATTACAAATCTATTGGAAAATGTTTTTGAATAATGAAAATTGCAAACCCTTGAATACTCTGATTTGAAGTTCAAGATGTTGTTGAACTTAACATGGCATCCAACAGTTGAAGCATTGATGTTCCGTTTTGAACATCCATCTGTATATATATGATGTGCATAGAAATTGAATAAATTCATGAGTGGGTTGCTTCACGTCCATATAGTTGCCACCGATCATGCTTTGAAATATCATCATAAGGTGTTCTATTTTGAGAATGTGATATTTCTCCTATGATATGTATCTAGATAGATGTATTGTTGATATTTGAGATTATTGTTGATAAGCACAGTTGGATGTTGCTTTAGTATGCGATCTGCCATGATATCTTGGATGAGAGGTCCATAGCATGATCAAGGTTGATCATGATGTTGTTAGCATTGCTAGCTGTGAGGCAGGTTACGGAAGCTCCTTAGAGAGTTGTTTGAGCATGATTTGGATATGACTGGATACCATGGATACATTGTGATGATCTGATTGGCAATAAGTACCATATTTATAGTTGGCACCAAGATACTCTCATATATTGAGAGAGTGGAGTTGTTCGAAACAAGCTCAGGCTTGTGGTTGGAACCTCCATGAGAGGGAGGATGATTATGGTATCCTTTTGTGATTCATATGATTATATATGATCTGACATAATATTTGATTTGATGTTTTGTATGAACAGGAAACCACTGTTATTGAGACAAGCTGATGATGAGAAGAGAACTGATCGAGGACACTGAGAAAACTCTTCCTACCTTGCTTGAGCTCCCAGGGTGAGAAATTGAGATAGAAGGCCCCTGGGTTGAGGGAACTCTAGACAATAGGGTGTTACCCTATCTGTTACCCAGGGTAGAAGAATGTTGCTCCCCTATCTTTATAGTTTCGGAGAATGCTACTCCCCTCTTGGTCTTTGCAGAGTATACCCCATTTGGCATCATACCCTCAAGCAGACCAACTTGATGGGAATATCGTTCCTCGTTTTGGCCAACGAGTTGAGAGAGTACTTGGGGTGTACAACCCAAGTCGATTATGATGCAAGTGTTCTACCACATGACTATTCTGGGTCATCGATGGGAAAATCAGTAGGCAATAGGATGAGTTGAGATGACCCGTGGGTTGAGATGACCTAATATGATTCCGGGTTGAGGGTAAAGCTCCCCGTTGAAATTACAAGGTCGAAGGTGTACTCCCCTGTGTGATCCAGGGTCGAGGGTTTACTCCCCTGTGTGATGAGTTATCCTATAGCTCAGTAAGGGTGGAAGTTATTGCTCCCCCTTGTGATTTCAAGTTGAGATGCACTACCTGATGATATGCTCTCTGGTGATGATCTAGGTAGTAGCTCACTGATAAAGATTCTAGGTAGCAACCTAATGGATAGAGGGTGGTAGCTTGAGCTCCCCTCCGGTAACGAATTCTTCTTCTTCTAAATCCGAAAATGATCAGCATAAGAGCAGGAACAAGCAAGAGATAAACAGGAATAAGAAAAGGATAGATCGAGATGTACAATGATGATTTGTGATGATGAGACACTTGAGATGGACATGGCACGATGACTACATGACAGAGATGATCTGTGATGATATGTGATGACACTCGAAGATTCCATAATGGCATATTGATCGATGGACAAATATTGGCAAGTGGAATTCTCCCTAGTTGAGAAGGAGTGTTAATTTTTGCAACTGCAGTAAAATTCCACCTTGGACAGCTCAAATGACCAAGATAATGATTGCATTAAATTCCTCTTTTCGAGAGGAGCAAAATTGAACTAAAAATCACCCAATTTGGTTAAGCGAAAGTTGAGTTATGAATTATTTTATTAATACATGTATTATGGAATGGGTTGGCCCTAACCACATGACTAACTGCTTGGGTCAGTCTTAACCCCAAGTGACCCCTCAGGAAATCCTATAAATAGAAGAGATGTTAATTTTAGGTATGTTCTATGCTTAGAGCAATTTATTTCAATTTTCACAATTAACTCAATATCTTTTCCAGATTAGCAATCACATCAACATTAAAGTAAACTGCAGATAGAACATAAACATAAATTGCAAAAGACAAGCCAAGACAAGAGGACACAAGATGTGGCGCTAGCCAGGGACAAACCCCAATGTGGGGAAACCTTGATCAATTCTTCTTATATGTTCTTCAATAGTTCAGCAGAGAGAGAGAGAGATAGTACATTTACAACTGAAGTCAACACTTTGACTTATCTAGATAAGAGCATAGATCATCTCTAAGAAGATGATACATGAGATCAGTTGAAGACATGCTACTTCAAATGATTCTCCAAGGTGACTCCACCTATCGTTGTGTTGCATTTCGTCACCATGTTGCACCTCACTGTGCTGCACCATGCTGCACCCATCATCACTATGCTGCATCTCAGCATGCTTCATTAATCATGACTGTACCCATCACTGTACTGCATTATGTGCCATTGCTGCACCATGTTGCCACACTGACCTATGTGCTGCTTGCATCTTGCTTGCTTGTTGTCCCTAGCTTGCTTGTTGTCCCTAGCATGCTAGTTGTCATTTGCATGCTTGTTGTTGCATGTTTGTTGTTGCATGCTAGTTGTCCCTTGCATGCTAGCTGTAACATTGCATGCTTGGTGTATTTGCTGCTAAGTACCATACAACTGTCCCAATGTTAGTTAGTTGTCCCTTGCATGTTGCTCTCCTTCGGAGACAGATGCTCAGGTTGTTCCGGCAGTTTCGGCAATTTCGACTATTCCCAACTATTCCAGCAGTTCTGGCTATTCCCGGCAGTTCCGACAATTCCGGTTATTCCCGACAATTCCGGCAATTCCAGCTATTCCTAGCAGTTCTCGCAGTTCCTGCAGATCCGGCTTTTCCCGGTAGTTCCAGCTTCTACCTTTTGCATCAGCTTTCCCGGTTGTTCCGGTTGTTCCCAGCAGTTCCAACTATTCCCAGCAGTTCCAACAATTCCGGCTATTCCCGACAGTTCCAGCTATTCCCGGCAGTTCCAGCTATTCCCGGCAGTTCTGACAGCTCCGGCTATTCCCGGCAGTTCCGGCAGTTCCCGGCAATTCTGGCTATTCCCTGCAGTTCCGGCTTTTCCCGGCAGTTCCGACAGTTCCTGGCAATTTCAGCTATTCTCGACAGTTCTGGCTTCTGCCCTCTAGATTAGGGTAGCGTTATCCCATAGGATCTCTCCTCCTACTAAAACCCAAAGACAAGTAGAGAGGAAGAGAGCCCAAGTGTTTTGAAATAACTTGAAGGCCACCTCTATTCATACTAAAACGTTGAGCACAAGTGGGGTTTATTTGGATGCTGGCCGACCTTGATGAATTGTCCCATGACACAAATAAAATCATATCTCCATGAATACTTATCGGAATCGGATGATATTTAGATCAATCCTACACCTCTCAATGAGAGGGATCCAAGAAAAATATCAGCTTCCGTTAATAAGATGACCCACATGAAGTTTGGCCCTAGTTTCCAATTTTAACAAGAGACCTCAAGATCATTTGGACACATCCTCTCCTCTTTTGTCACAAAGGCTTATGGGAGCGACTCTCGGTTCAGTCGCAGATCGGAAGGTTCTGGTCCCTAGTCGCTCGCACCAGGTAGCCCAATGAGCGACCCTTTCATCTTAGTCGCTCGAACAACACGGCAAGGGTGCGACTTTGGCTTGTCGGTCGCTCGCACAGCTCGGCAAGGGAGCGACTTTAGGTCTTTGCAATTCAGTGCTTAAGTCGCATGCATAGAGACCACCTGGGAGCGACTCTGCAGCCACAGTGGCTTGCATATTATATTCATGAGAGTGACCCTGAAGTTTCAGTTGCACACAGACAGTTTGGATGAGAGCGACCCGAGTTCAGATCTAGGTTTTGACATCTTGGCTTCAGTCGACTTTAGTGATCAGGTAGATTTGGGTTCCTCACCACTGTTATACAGATCTATAGATCTGTAGATCTGATTTGTTATTTTCCGCTGCAAACATATGTATTGGGCTCATTGACAGTGGCAGCAGTATTCAACAGTGTTCAACACAGTGACAACAGTATTCAGCAATGTTCGGCACAGTGACAACAGTGTACAGCAGTTGACATCAGTGTGTGATAGTACATTACAGTGATCAATATGGGAGTTCTGATTCCTAGCATGAGTAGATCTGTTTCATAGATATCATTATTGTTTTGCTGCATAGATAAAGTGATGGATCATTGTACTCTCTTTTGTTGCATCATTTAATGACGATCTAAGAAGAATAATTGCAAGGATTTTCCCCATAATGGGTTTAGCCCTGGTCTCGGACCAATCCTGGTGTCTCTATGTGTGTGTGCATGCTTTCTTCTACTGTTCCTTCTATGTTCCGCTGCATTGATGATGATGGAGTTGTTGTTTCTTTCTATGTAATTACATATGTTGATGTATAATGGTGTAGATATGAATAATGTAATGATGATATGGGGTGAACTTAAAGTACTAATGATGAAATGCAATTATCAAAGTAAAGAACAATGTTGCCCTAAGAAAAATAAACACAAAGGACCACATGGTTGGCTCAGGTGATAGAGAAAGTGGCACATCGAGCTATCTAGTGGTTGCAAGGGGCTGTGTTAATCTAAATTGTCATTGATTGCAATATGGCAATATTCTAGATACTAAATAATGATGTGAAACCAAGCATAGCAAATCTGTGAAGCAATAGGAGCAAGAAGCCAAAAAGGAGAAGCCATCGAGAAACAAAGAGGAACACATCGATGGAGGAGCATAAACAGTGTTATTAGAGGAGCTAAGAACCTAATCTAAGAAACAAACCGTGGAAACTTTTTAATAAAAGTCCACAGCGCACCGAAGTTAACATATCAACAGTATATTATATCAGCGGCTTTATTATGTGTCACATCAAAAACCTGCGATTGCGATACCATTGCGAACCCACTGCACCATTGTAATACAACTCAATAGAATATCACATCCATCGCATAATCGCAAACTATAAAGTTTATTATGTATCACCACCCCAAATCCGCCGATTGCAATATGTGCATTGTGGACCCGCCGAAGCATTACAATACTCGTTCCGTCGCATCAGAGGTTTCATATCGCAAGTCTTAAAGGGTTGTCACCGTGTAAAACCCCGATTGCGATATTACTACGGACCCAAAACAAGTTATGGTAACAACCCTATACAATATCACATTCGTCGCATAATCGCAAGTCCTTTTAAAGCTATTGTCACATTAAAACCGCGATTGCGATATAAGATGCGAACCCTATTGCTCCATTACAACACACCCTAAAGAAACATCGCATCCATCATATCGTAACTTTCATATCACAAGACTTAAAGGGATGTAATGTTAAAACATCGATTGCGATATAATATGTGGACCCAACAACTCCATCAGAATACACCTTTATATAATATCGTGTCCACCTCGTCGGGAGTCATATCACAAGTCTTAAGGATTGACACAAGCCAAACTGCCGATTGCGATAAAGGTTGTTGACCCGACAGATTTATTAATGATTGTTTAATATTATATCGCATCCGCTCCGTCAGCAATAGGGCAATCAACTATGTTATGAGCATGCTTGTAAGAGACCTCCAAAATTTGCGATTGCGGGATTTCAGAAAATTGCGATTGCGATTAATAATATGGCATGTGGGACCTCCACGTGGGCCTTGGATGAATATTAAAAAGGGCCTCTCCAATATATTGTAGTAAGAGACCTCCGAAAGTTGCGATTGTGATTAGCAGTGACGTGGCATGTGAGGACCGCTAGACTTCTATTATAATATGGTTATAATAGACCCGTCGCTTTCATGAATACACATTTGTTGTTTGCACTGAGAAAAAGAGCGAACAATTTCGTGCGTCTCAGAAAAAGAGAAAAAGAAGCAACACTTGTGATTATGATCAAAGAACCAGCAAGAGAGCGAACAATTTCAATTTCGTGCGTCTCTTCAACGATAAAAGACTTGGAAATGTTTCATCATATTCACTTGATGGTAATGAAGAAGCATGTTGCATTCTGAGTTGTTCATTCACAAATGACAGCAATTTCTATTATTGTGTGGGGACAATGTATATGTATGACAACGATAACGAACCAATGAAAGGAATCAACCAAAATATCGAGTTGTACAAATGGAATGATGGTTCGGGAGAGCTTAAATGTGAATGTGTACATCATGGTCATATTGTTGCTTTCAGAGTTCAGACTCGTGGGAATTCTATCGCCGTTGGGGATTTACTGCAATCTATATATGTGTTGGAAAACAAAACATCTGGTGACAGAAGTGCATTGAGAGAGAGGGCTCATGACGAAAGTGAAAGATGGATGACCACAGTTGAATTTTTGGATGATGATATATACTTGGGAGCAAAAGCCAATTTCAACCTAATACAGCGAATGCCACATGTCAATTGCGGTCATCTCAGAAGCAACGGTATCTGTACATTTTTATAAGGTGTATTTCATCCACGGGCAGCTTTATATCTGGAACCCTCTGACAGACTACCTCCTGCTGCGCACCCATTTTCAGCATTCAGATCAGGGTACTTTCTGCCCATTTGAACCAACGGAAGACTACGTGCGTCGTGGTGACTCTATGATTGCCGTCGTGGTGACCTCTGCGGTGATATCCGCACTAAGGGTCAAACTGTCGGTCAGAACGTGACCATTCGGGGGTTCGGGATCATAACTGCTGCAAGGTCGGTGTATTTTGTGACAGTTTGTCGGACTATGTGTGTTAAACAAGCAAACCATCAAGCAACGGCATTCTAGTCGGGGTTGTCTACGAAGGTGGTCGAGGTTGTCAACGGACGGGTCATCGATTTAGAAACAGTGTGGTGATTAGTTAGAACATAACAAAAAAGTTTTATATAATTATAGTTATATAATATATATAACTTATAGTTATATGATATATATAACTATAATTACATACTCATATTTAAAATATATATATATATTAAAAACTTATTTAAAAAAATAATAATAATAAAACTTATATATATATATATATATATATATAACATTATAAAAAATAATAATAATATAGAGTTATTTTATATAAAAAATAATAACATTATAAAAATAATAATAATAATAATAATATAGAGTTATTAAAATATATATATATATATATATTATATATATATATTATTAGAGTTATAAAAATAAAAATAAAATATAGAGTTACGAAAAAAATAGACTTAAGAAAAAAGAAAATAAATAAATAAAATAAAATAAAATAAATATCCAAAGGAATATCACTGATTAGCTATAAGACGAGAGGATGGTCACGTTAGATAAATCGAGAAGACATATACTAAGTGAAGAAAAACCCAACATTAAAGCTTTGAGGACAAAGCTTCCGAAGGAAGAGGCTATGTTATGAATATAATTCATAACAATTAGCTAAATAAAATAAATATAAATATTAAATAATTAAATAATTAAATATCATTTTATATCAACTTACATATATATATATATATATATATATATATATAGATATATATATATATATATTATTTTAAATACCTGTGTGTATTTTTACACTCAAGTTTCCAAGCTATCAATTTTCCTACTTCAGCCTAAGTTTTTATGCTACATCGGCCTCTCTCCAATAAACATGTCTCTCAGTTATTGGTGAAACTCGTATAAAAACGAGTTAAAATGCTTCACTTCTATGCATTAATCAGGTATCGGGCACAGAGAAGAATTAAAAGTTCACAACTCGTGAACCTGAAGAGATAGAGGAAGTCGAAGGTGTAGCAGAAGCCTAAGGCCGAGCAAAGAAGGAAGCAGAAGACAGAGCCGGAGGACAATCTTTTGACCTGATTCATCTTGGAAGGTTCGGACCCAAAGTGTAGCCATAGTGCATACAGCGACTTGTTGCAAAGACAACAAGGACAGGATTTGGTAAAGAAGTCCATGGAAGCAGTATCATAAAATCAAACATTTCTTGACAAAGTAAATCTATATCTTGACAGAGTAAATCTATAGGGTCGAAGCCCTTGGGGTTGGTGCCTCATAATTGGAAGGATTTGTGTCCTTGGGGTTGGTGCCTCATAATTGGAAGGATTGGTGTCCTTGGAGTTGGTCCTCCTAAATTCAAGGTTGTTGCCTTGGTAAGATAGGGTCGGAGCCCTAGAGGTTGGAGCCTCATCAAAGTCCAAGTTAGTGCTTGGAAAAATTCATCAAATATTGTATTCAATCTTTTTGTATATTTAATAAAATCATTTCTTTGATTAAAATTGTAAAGAATCTAAACTGGTAATAATAACAATTGAAAAGAAATAATGATTCAACCCCCTCTCAGTATTTCCAACATGTTGTTGGTTGTCGGTTGAGGACCATCTAGGAGAAAAAAATTCCCCTATGCATACTACCCATAGGTAGTGGGTAACAACTGGCTCCAACTAGGACATGAGCTCTCAGAAAGGTGCACAAAGCTACTCAAACAAGAGGTCATGAGAACACTAGCAATCTCTTGGTATCTCAGACCTATTACCTACACATATCAAAGACCAAGCACACAGGGCAGCATGTTTTTGTGGTGTCTTATGATCACCCATGCTTAGTATTAGGCCTTAAAATCAACAGACATAAAGAAAAAATAATAATAATAATAATAATAATAATAAAAGTTTACTCAATATGCAATTTTAATCTAAATTCAACTAGTCTACCATGAAAGTATCATACGATGTTAGTACTAATGAGGAAATCAATATGCAACGCATCCTGCCTAACATGCATATGGTACAAAGCTAATACTAAGTGTAATCATAAAGCCAGTGCATCCATCATATCATCAAATCCCAAAGCAAATGCAGACACAATCACATGGAAGATGAAGTGGATGGGAGGTGGGAAAATACAATCTCCATTCAAGGCAAAAGGAAGCCCTAGGAGAAGGAAAATAAGTCAATCTAGAAGTGTGGGGCTTTCCCTATAAGTACACAATGGTGGAATGAATGATCACTCTCAAGAACTCCCTATCACAATCAGTGCTCATAATATTATGCTTTGTGGATGCCACAAGGTCATGATGGGAGGGGCAAGGAAGATGAGGGAACGAAGGAATGCGATAAACGGGTTGCTCAATGTGATGGTCACATTGGAGAGGGGCACTTATGGAATAATCATAATCATGAGGGTGTGTCCGAGGAGGTAAAATATATTCAATGAGGGGCTCTTCCTTGATACTATAGTTACAATGGGGAAAGGACTCATGGTCACTTGAGATCATATGAAAAGGGGCTAGGGAGTCACTTATGAATGACTCAAAATGATGAACAAGAATGGAAGGTGATGGGGAAGATAAAGTATTGTATTCTCTTTTCCTGAAAAACAAATTCTAGAGGCTCAAGTGAATTGAATATACTCTCATGACCATAAGGAAGGCAGGTAGGAGCAAGGGCATTATCAATTCCGTCATCATTAGTATCAAAGATAGGGTTTTCCCAAAAAGGCGAATCAATTACTTCCAACAGCCCTCTTTCATGTAATGGAAAATAATGATCCTTCTTCTCAAGGGTATTGATGGATGTGCCATCATAAATAATACACGAGAGAAAGGGGAGAGCACTCTCAACCTCATCTTCCTTGTCAATGTCATAAATGGGAGCACAACTAAATGAAGAACCAACAATTTCCCATTTTTCCTTTTCAATGTGGAAGTAATCTCCAATGTCATCTTTCAAGGGGATAATGGGAACACCTTCCCCAAGGTTCACAAAATCATTATTTTCATCATGTGGACCCAAGGAGGACTCATCTTTTTGCTCATCATCTAGATTCCTAAGGTCCTCTCCAAATTCTTTATCTTCATGGTCACCCTGATCATCCAACTGATTGCATTCTATGGGGCTTTGTGATTGACTATAATATTTTTCATTAATAAGGTCAGTAAAATGTTAAAAGCACAGGTTCTGCTAGCAAATTCAAAGAGACAACTAGGATCCTTCCCATCAAATTAGCCCAGACATGCTTCCAACAGCCTCGGCCTCTTGCCTATGGAACTCAGCTTGTTGTAGGGAAGGTCTGCCACATAAAATAGTCAAAAAACTAGCCTAGAAATATTCCTCAAGGATGTGGCCTTTTCTCGCAATGACTCAAACCTACATAAGAAACAAAATAGCCAAAAACATGATCCTCATCCTCCTAGGGTAGCGACCAATTTCAGATAGAATAAAAATGAGTTGTGGATGTGTCAAATGAGGATAGAAGTCACTTCTATTTATAGTAGATGGAGAGGGTTTTAATTTTTTTAATTTACCCCAAGTTGGCCTTAAAAAATTATACATAAGTGGGATTGCTTTCAAAAATATATTTTTCCTTATCCCAATTTAGTGATCTTTAAGTCGAGTTTGGTCTTCTCAAAAAGAGGAATTCAATGCCACAATTATCTTCTCTAAAAGGGTTGCCTAAAGTGGAATTTGGCCCTAGTTGCCAATTTTAACACCAACTCAGCCTCAAAATATCAACAACAAAAAATATAATGATGTATCTCATATCATGAGTCATAATATCATATACAATGAAATGAACCAAATAACCTCTTGCGAGAAAATGTGACAGCTTTCCCTCTAGATGAAGAAGGCCCTAGGGCTAGCAATGGACTATGTTGTGCTCTAGAAGTTAAAGAACTAGGAGCTATAGGATGAAGACCACGTCCTCTTCAAGTGACCATGGTAGGAGGTGTCACCTCCTCCTCATGTTGCTCCTCCTCCTTCTCTGATGTTGCTACCCCCTCCACTACTTCCTCCTTTAACCAATCAGGGGCCGACACCATGATAGGCCTCTCGGCCTCAACCCTCCATGCAGTAGTGGTGTCAATCCCAACCAATGAGATGGCCTCCATATCAGGTGTCTTCTAAAGTTGCCTCACCCACAATCAAAGATTGTAGTAAACGTAGACCATGTCATTAAGTCGTTGGGACTCCAACCTATATAAGGGTCATAAATTAATAAGATAAATAATAAATTAATAGTTATAAAAAATTATTGTTTAATGAAATCAAAAATTTAATTGGAATAATTTTTAACCCGTTGTGCTTCTTGGTGTATCTTTTCAAACACACTCTAGTTGCGCTCACATCCGGAGGAGCTACATGTTTCGCTGAGCACTCGAATGGCAAGACTTTGGAGATTGGGTACTCTGCCACCATAGCTTCTCCACCATGCATCTACAACAAATGAGATAAACACAAGAAAAAAATTGAAATTTGAAAGTTTAAGCAAAGTATGAAGAGACAATGAAATTTGAAAATTGAAATAAACTAAAGCTTACCTGGCATTTTGGTTTTCATATCATGAATAGCCATGCCAAAGCTACATGTGCCACCTGCCATCCTGTATATCTCCATTTCTTTGGAGATTTCTGCATGTTTTGCTAGAGATGGCACCATCTTCTTAACACAAGTGAAGAATCCATCCATGACCTTAGCATCAAATAAGAAACCACAAGAGTAAGAAAATGTGGGGTTCAAGTAGATCCCTGCAACATAATGGGACAATGAAGTGTATTGTTCCATCGCTCATCAATCCAGTTGTTGTTTCTCAAGCCCCTCATCCCCCTTATCATCATAGTAGTTGTGAATGGACTCTTTGGCCCTATCCATGGCTTCATACAAGTAGCCCATTGCGGGCTTGTCTCCATCAACTAATCAAAGAACCTTTACCGAAGGTTCAATAATGTTAACACCTCCTGTGTTAAAGAATGTAACTAGGTTCGGTCTTCATAAATGTATTAGGGTCACAATGAATGTATTTATCAAAAGAATGAAAAAGAAATTATTTAATATTATTATTATGACTTATTAAAACATGGGTTTCATGCTTGGGTCATCATTTTTTAGGTCAAAGTCCTGATTCAGGACTTCTAGGATTTATTCTGAATCATTAGAGTCATTGTCCATTTAAAGAGACCCTTTTTGGGCTTTTGAATCATGGAAAAAGGTTTATTATTAAGTCAAATAATGTATTTGTCACCTCCACAACAAGTCGGCCTCAATCTAGGTAATTCGACCTCACTAGAAGCCTATATATATAAGCAATTCGAATTCATTTAGAACACACACTCTGACTCAAGTTCGAGATGGAAAAGTGTGAAATTGGAAAAGGAGGTGTAATGTTCCAAACTTAAACAAACAGTGATATGCAAAACCAAATACGATTCATACACGGAAAAATAAAAACGATCAGCAAATACTCAATACACATCAGAAATGAGAACCAGCTGAGCCATTTTATTAATGGAATGGAGCAAGTACAATAGCATGGAAAATGCACCTGGGCTTGCCTCAAGGGCAAGCTTGACAGAACCCAGCTGTCAAACAATAATCTAAATGTTGGAAAGATCACTACTCCTCTAATGCTCTGCGTTGTCTCCTAGTAACTACACTGCTGGCTAGAAAGGAACTGCAAGAAACCCTGCCTTCAGTACTCAGAAAATGATGAAACTTCAACCCCACGCTTCTTGGCCAAAACCCACAAAAATACAAAAAGGTTTTGGCCTGAATCCAACCTCCAAAATTCGACCTCCTCTATGGCCTACGCCCTCCAAACTGCTCCAAGAATACGGCCTGCAAGGAATGGCCACGAAATCCTCCTCCAAGCTCTGAAAGGGAAGCAAACACCACTCCAATTATCTCCTCTAAACTCCTCGGCAAAGCTCAACCTCAAGGACTGATACTCTACCCACCAAGTGAGCTCCAGGTACTGGCCCAGGTAGTGTGAAAGTCAAACTGCCAAGCAATAAGCTCAACCAGCTCCCAAACTCTCCCAAATGCCGACAATCCTCCCTAGCCTCCTCTGGAAAATCTCACGCCCAAACTCCACTGCAAGACACCAACAACAAACTCGACCTCCTCTACATTGTGTCCTCCAGTAACACGCACCACCTAGAAGTGAATGTCGCTGCTGGAAATCACAATGAGATCCTCCTCCTAAAGAAATGCAGAAACTCAAAGTCCCCCGAAGAAATGGTGATCTCTACGCTTGAAGAACTCGTGCTAAGCAGAGAGTGACTCAACTACGCAGCTCAAGCAACCAAGAGAAATCGATATACCCAAAAGATGATTGAGATGAGGAGAGTTTCCTTTCTTATATAGATTTCGTGGAGCACTTTTCCCTCTAATTCATCCTCCATCGTGGGCCCTCACTTAACCACCATCATGCAAAACTTAACCACCTCCATGCAAATCAAACTGTGAAAATTCTATCACTACAGCAACTGATTTACTTTTCCAACTTATTTCATCATAAGTTATTCATGAAATTACTTCAACAAACATTAAAATAAATATTGCTGCAGATATCATATCGTAATGCAGAAACAAAAATATGCACACGTTGACACGGTTATTTTGGACTAATATCCCCAGAAAAACCCAATGTGGGAAAACCAGTGCAGCAAGGGAGAATTTTATTATTCAACAATTTTCTTGTACAACAGGGTGCCAAACTGGCTTACACACAGAGAGACAAACTTCCAGCACTTTCCTAAACCCAGCATAGGCCCTATTGACCTCTGCTACAGTCTAAAACCCTCTGCGTCAGCCTGAAACCCTTTGCGTCAACCTACTGAGGCTCTGCGCAGCCTCTATGGGGTTCTATGTCACTCCTGCAGCCTTTGCGTGGATGACGCAGGCCCTTCTGGCTCTGCGCAGTCTCTGTTGCCTCTATGTGGCTTCCTCTAGCTCTGCGTCTGCCTCTACTGCATTGATCTCTCATCTCTCTGTTCCATATTTGTTGCCTCCTGACTGCTCTCCAGACCACTGGTTCAATTTCTCAGCAAACCCCGCTCCAAAAATTCAACTGACTGGTCTCCCTCAGTTTGTTCTCTCAATGCCCCTCAATCCTCCTCTTATACTTTTTCTATTGACATCTCAACAACCAAGATTAAGTCCCTAATCAACAGCCAAGATTAGATCTGCCTTGATCCGACCATTCTAACACAGAGATTCATATTAATACACATTAATATTTTATTTTCCCTAAGTTTAGACTTAGGGACTCCATTAAAAATATTAATTATTTTAATATCTCCTGATCTGTTTAGAATCTACCTAGACCCTTTATGGGTATTGGAGATCTCATGTGCCCCAACCTCTCCACCAAATTTTGTGGCTAGAGCACATCCGATGCTACCCCAAATTAACACTCCCTCTTAGCGAGGACTGTGCTCTAGCAATACTTCTCACTGAGTATTACTCTCATCATCCGGCATTGGTACTTGTGTTGATGCTAGGCCTCCCTGCCCAACATCCTCTGTCTGCTACCCATGGTTCTACCACTGCCACTGTTGCATCTATACGACAACTCCCTCTACATCCGTGTTGTTGTTGGTCCTTTCTCTCAGCACTGCATCCGCACTGCACCTTCCTCTGCATCTGTGCTGATGTTGGTCCTTTCTCCCAACACTGCATATGCACTGCAACTCCCTCTGCATCTGTGCTGTTGTTGGTCCTTTCTCCCAACACTACATCTGCACTGCAACTCCCTCTTCATTCGTGTTGCTAACACACTACTTCTGAAAGGGTTTCTTTACCATCCCCATCTTTTCCCTGAAGTAGTCAAATTTTGACTTTCCAAGTTCCTTGGTGAGGATTTCTGCCAATTGTTTCCCTGTAGGAGTGTAGCTCAACTGTACAGCTCTACGTTGGACACAATCTCTGACAAAGTGACGTTGGATATCAATATTCTTTGACCTATCATGAAATACTGGATTCTCAGAGAGTTTGATGCAACTCTGATTATCACACATGATCCTGGTCACCTCCATATATCTTCTGAATAGGTTTACCAACAGTTTTCTAAGCCATATGGCCTCACACGAAGTTGTGCTTGCTGCCATATATTCTGCCTCAGACGAGCTCAGAGCCACGAACTTCTGTTTCCTACTGCACCAGGAGGTTATTCCTGGTGCAATGTTGAAACAGTACCCAGAGGTACTTTTCCGATCCACTGAACTTCCTGCCCTATCTGCATCAGTAAATCCACTCAACCTAATATCCTTCCCCTTATTGTACAAGAGCCCATAATTGTTAAAATTGGTAACTAGGGCCAAACTCCATGTGGCTCAGCGTATTTATGGCAGCTGATATTTTTATTGGATCCCTCTCGTCGAGAGGTGTAGGATTGATCCAAAGATCATCCGATTCCAATAAGTATTTATGGAGATATGAATTTATTTTGATTATGTAATTATTATCAAGCCAACCAACTCTTACGTAGGCTCAAGAAGCCCAAATGTCATGTCTATTCAACCTATACGTTTTTGGTATAAATAGAAGAGGATTTGATGTCATTCGAATATGCATTCTTGAGGTGATCTCCTCCTCTCCACGTCTTGGGTTTTTGGAGTAGGAGAGAGACACCATGAGAATATACGCTAGCCTATGATGCTCTAGTTCTAACGCACAGCAATGGAGACACCTACAACATGATGCCATATACGTTGTTCATAACTCTAAGCTAATACATTGCAATGAAGACTTCTACACATAGTCAACGTGATGCCATATACGCTGTTCATAACTCTAAGCTAATACGCTGCAGTGAAGACTTCTACACACAGTCAACGTGATGCCATATACGTTGTTCATAACTCTAAGCTAATACGCTGCAATGAATACTTCTACACACAGTCAATGTGATGCCATATACATTGTTCATTATACACAGTTCACACGTGATGAGGAACGCAAAGTCTGATATAGTATACGTATGCAGTCATAGCATTAACACGTTGTTATGTAGCCGCAGAGAGACTGATATAGTATACGTATGTATACATAATGTAGTCATTGCACTAACATGTACACTGTTATAGTATATGCAATATTAACGAATGGAAGTCGCAGTAATAACATGAAGGAGCAGTAATATAATAGCACGCAGGTTCATGAAAGCCGCAGTAATAACATGAAGCACGCAAGTTCATATTAAAGTCCTAAGGTGTAGCCGCAGTCAACGCATGGGACATAGTCATATTCATGATGTATGGAACGCAGATATAACGCAGTCATATTCATGATCAAAGGTAAACGCAGTCATGGTTATATATACGCTAGGCAATCATGGTTATATATACGTTGGGCAAGTAAGGTAAGGAACACGCCGTAATGTAAGGAATATGTTGTATGGAACGTTGTCATATAGATAGTCATATATATACACTTCATGATGGAACGCAGTCATATATCTACGTTGTGTATGGAATACAGTCATATAGACAGTCATATCCCTGATTCACACAGCAAACATAAAATAATGGGACTGCGTGGAACTATAGCCTAGCTGCTTTGCTAGGCTACAATCCATAGCAAGCAGCTAAGGCTGATATGTATATAATGAAGCAACATAAGGGTATTATGAGCAGCATGATGGGCAACATTATCAACAGCATAATGATAATACACATCTATAAGGACAGCAGCATCATGATGATGCATATTAGTATGGACAGCATTATAAGATCATGAACATGAAGGGCAGCATGTAGATCATGGACAACATGATGTATGGGCAGCCTGATGTATGAGATCATGAGCAGCATGATGATGCATGATGCAGCATGATGGTGCTACACGGTAAGATGCAGCAAATGGACGAGATGCAGCACGATGATAGGTGAAGGAGTCACCTTGGAGAATCAGTTGAAGCAGAATGTCTTCAATTGATCTCATCATTATACAAAATGATCTATGCTAGATCTAAATAAGTCAAAGTGTTGACTTCTGTTGTAAATGTACTACCTCTCTCTCTCTCTTTCTCTGCTGAACTTTGAGGAACATAAAAGAAGAATTGATCAAGGGTTTCCCCACACATTGTGGGGTTTTTCCCTGGCTAGCGCCACATCTTGTGTCCTCTTGTCTTGGCTTGTCTTTTGCGATTTATATTTATGTTCTATCTGTAGTATACTTTATGCTTATGTGATTGCTAATATGGAAAAGAAATTAAATAAATTGCTCTAGCATAGAACATACCTAAAATTAACAATAATCAACCATTCCCTGTAAATACCTGAGAACGCACTTGGCTGCTGCCCAGTGAGCCCTCTTTGGTTCCACCATGAACTGACTGAGGGTGTTGACAGCGTAGCAAATATTTGGCCTGGTATTGACTAGATACATCAGGGACCCTATGAGCTGTCGGTATAGGGTGGGATCGACATCCTTGTCTTCTGATGCATCAATCTTCTTCCAGTTGGTGATAATTGGCATAGCCATAGGTCTACAGTCTCCCATCCTGAACCTTGTCAGAATTTCTGTAGCATACCTTCCTTGCCCAAGGAAGATTTCTCCTTTCTGTTGCCAAACTTCCAACCCTAGAAAATAGTGCATTCGTCCCAGATCCTTCATATCAAACTCTGTGGATAGATTCTTCTTGCAGTCTTCAATGAGTCTGGATGATCCTGTCAGGAAGAGATCATCCACATATAATACTAAGATAAGTTGCTCGCTCTCTACGACCAGATAGTAGAGATTCAGATCCGCGTCACTCTTGATAAACCCCATCTTCTGCAAGTAGCCATCTACTCGACCATACCATGCTCTTGGTGCCTGCTTCAGCCCATACAAGGCTTCTTCAGTCTGCATACATGAGACTTCTTCTCATGAGTTTCAAAGCCCTGTGGTTGTTCAATGTATACTTCTTCTATTACCCCATTCAGAAATGTTGTCTTGACATCCATCTGATGGATCTCCCATCCCATCTGGGCTACAAGAGATATCACGGTGCTAATTGATGTATACCTGGCTACCGGGGTGAACGTTTCCTCATAGTCAATCCCTTCCTTTTGAGCATACCCCTTAGACACAAACCTGGCCTTGCATTTTTCAGTACTGTCGTCCGCAGCATATTTGATCTTGTAGATCCATCTTGAACCTACCACAGATCTGTCTTGAGGCCTTGAACTACCTCCGAGACATCGTTTACCATTATGAAGTTATACTCCTCCACCATCGCATCTAGCCAGACCTGATGCTGAACTGCCTCCATGAAGCTGGCAGGCTCTCCATCCTGAGCTACTAACGCCTGATACCTGTCTGGCTGTTTTCGCTCCCTTTTACTGTTCCTTGGCTCTCCGATGAAGTTCTCTGCATCATGCAGAATCTGACAAAGTTCCTTGCTAGTTCTTCCTCTGCCAACAGGTGCTTCTGTTTGCTCCTCTTCCTCATCCTGAGAATCTTCCTAAGGAAGGATTCTTCACTTCTATTGGTTGAAGAGGCATGACCAACGGATCCTCTTTTCTGCAGTCTGATCCAACTTCTTCCTCTTTTCTTCGGGTATGCGACAATATGCCAAACTCCCAAATATCCTGAAATGACTGACTTCAAGTGTCTTCCCAGTGAAGACTTTCTCTGGAGTAATCTTGCCCAATGCCCGATGAGGAGTCCTGTTCTTAACGTAGACAGTTGTGTTGCATGCTTTTTCCCACAGGAATTTTGGCATATCCTGATCATACAACATGGCCCTAGCTGCTTCTACAATAGTCTTGTTTTTCCTTTCTGCCACCCCATTCTGCTCCGGATTATAGGGAGTTGTCCACTCTCTTTTGATGCCCTCCTTAGTGCAATAATCAGTGAAGTCCTTATCGACATATTCTCCACCATTATCTGAGCGCAAGACTTTGATTTTCTTACCTGTCAGATTCTCCACTAGAGCCTTGAACTCCTTGAATCGACAGAAAACCTCATCCTTGGTTTTCAATAAATAGATCCAAGTTTTCCTCGAGTGGTCATCAATGAAGGTAAGGAAATACTCGAAGCCGCTGAGAGCTTTGACGGACATAGGTCCGTAGATATCTGAGTGTATCAATCCTAGTACACTCTTAGCCCTGTGGTTGCTCCTAGGAAATGTCGCATTGGCATACCTTCCTAGAGCACATCCCCTGCATACATCATCTCGTACCGTACTCAGATCCGGAACTCCTGTTACAGTGCTCCTGAGAATTCTCAGAGCTCCACGGTGCAAGTGACCCATCCTTTTGTTCCATAGTTCCTTCAAATCTTTGTCCCCATGACTGCCTATTAGTGCCATTAGAGATTCTAATTGTAATTTGTACAACCGATTACTTTTGATCCCGATCTGCACTTTCTTTTTCCAGCTCGGGTGTTTGACGTATACCTTTTCCTTGATGAAGTAGACGTCATAGCCCTTGCCTTGTAGTTGTGACACGGAAGTAAGTTCATCCCCAATCCTAGCACATGCAGCACATTTGTGGCACGGAACCGCTCTCCTGATTCTATCTGAAAAACTATGGTACCCTTTCCTACTGGAGTACACTTTGCCTTGTTCCCCATGATGATCTGAAAGTTCATCTTCTCTTCTCGATATTGTGAGAAACACTCCCCGATTCCCCTCATATGCCACGAGGCTCCACTGTCTATATACCATACTTCTGATGATGCAGCACTAGTCATGCACACCACTTCTTCTTTCAACTTGGAAGCCAACATAGAGAAATCGAAATCTCTCTCTCTTATGCAATCTTCTGAAAATATACGAGTCCCCTGAGGTGGATGCCTCTATATCGTGGTCTCGACCCATAACTGATTTTCCCTTTCTGTCTCTGGTTACTTGCTCTGATACCATGTGAAAATTCTATCACTGCAACAATTGACTTACTTTTCCTACTTATTTCATCATAAGTTATTCATGAAATTACTTCTACAAACATTAAAATAAATACTACTGCAGATATCACATCGTAATGCAGAAACAAAAATATGCACACATTGACACAGTTATTTTGGACTAATGTCCTCGGAAAAACCCAATGTGGGAAAACCGGTGCAGCAAGGGAGGATTTTATTATTCAGCAATTTTCTTGTACAACAGAGTGCCAAACTGGCTTTACCCACAGATAGACAAACTTCCAGCACTTTCCTAAACCCAGCGTAGGCCCTACTGACCTTTGCTACAGCCTGAAACCCTCTACGTCAGCCTGAAACCGTTTGCGTCAACCTACTGAGGCTCTGCGCAGCCTCTCTGAGGTATTGTGTCACTCCTGCAACCTCTGCGTGGATGACGCAGGGCCTTTTGGCTCTGCGCAATCTCTGTTGCCTCTGCGTGGCTTCCTCTGGCTCTGCTTCTGCCTCTTCTGCGCTGATCTCCCGTCTCTTTTTTCCGTACGTGCTACCTCCTGACTACTCTCCAGACCACTGGTTTAATTTCTCAGCCAACCCCGCTCCAGAAATTGAACTCACTGGTCTCCCTTAGTGTGTTCTCCAAGTGCCCCTCAAGCCTCCTCTTATACTTTTTCTGTTGACATCTCAACGGTTGAAATTAAGTCTCTAATCAACGGCTAAGATTAGATCTGCCTTAATCAATGTCTTTTGGACCATTCTAACACAGATTCATATTAATACACATTAATATTTTATTTTCCATAAGTTTAGACTTACGGACTCCATTAAAAATATTAATTATTTTAATATCTCCTGATCTGTTTAGAATCTGCGCAAACCCTTTCTGGGTATTGGAGATCTCATGTGCCCCAACCTCTCCAAATTTCGTGGCTAGAGCACATCCGATGCTACCCCAAATCAACACAAACTAGGGAGTGTGTATTTCCCTAGTGAGAGTGACCCCCATTTGTAACTTAACTACAACAAAAATAACTTTTCCTAAGTCTAATCTCCTAATAAAATCGAATGGGATCCACTAGCTCCAAAATTGACCCCAAAATACAGAAATTAATCTTGTTCCAAAATAATTTAGGAAGGGACATGACAATCATCCCCTCCCAAATGTTGTTTGTCCCCAAGCAACTTCAATGCCGGATGCTCAAGAATGTGCTCTCCTTCCCAAGTGGCGTCCTCATCCGGTAAACTCTTCCAACGCACCAAATACTCTCTGATGATCCTGCTTCTGAGCTTCCTCTCCCTAGTCTCTAAGATGGCCTGTGGCTCTAGGATCAAATGCCCCTCATCATCAAATGGAGGCAACTCCATGACTGTTGTAACTTGTTGCCCCAACACCCTCTTGAGACATGACACATGAAAGATGTTATGAATCTTGCTCCCTAGTGGTAGCTCCAACTAGTAAGCCACCTCTCCAACCCTCCTGATCACTCTGTATGGCCCAAAAAATCTCGGCTACGGCTTTCCAGCCCCCTTCTGGTTAAGTGTGGACTGTCGGTAAGGCTGCAATCGAAGGTAGACCAAGTACCCCTCCTCAAAATGCTTCTCTACTCGATGTCGGTCAGCATACATCTTCTACAGGTTTTGGCTTGTCTGTAAGTTATCCTTAAGAGCCTTGAGGATATCTTGGCTCTATAGGATCCAATCCTTGGCCTTTGGGGCCCTGTTGTGTCCAAAAACAATATCAGCAAAAGACGAAGCATCATAACCATATAAAGCACGAAAAGGAGTCATACCAATGGACATATGATGGGTGGTGTTGTAACAATACTCTCCTAGATGCAACCATCGAATCCAAGCCCACTGCTGCCCTGTCACATAATTCCTGAGATAGCCTTCTAACCACTGGTTCACCCTCTCTGTCTAACCATCAGTCTGTGGATGATAGCTAGTGCTCGGGGTGAGCTTAGTGACGACTAGGCTGAAGAGCTCCTGCCAAAATCCTCCCATGAATCGGCTATCCTTGTCACTAACTATGGTCTTAGGGAGTCTGTGCAGACGAAAGACCTCCCTAAAGAACAACTCTGCCACCTGTGAGGCTGAATATCGTGTCGGTATGGCAAAGAAGTGTGCAAACTTGGTCAGTCAGTCGACCACCACAAAAATAACAATCCTTCCCTTGCACCGAAGGAAGTCTAGTGATGAAATCCATAAAGATGCTCTCCTATTTCCCCTTAGGGATGGGAAGAGGTTGCAACAATCCTACTAGATGGGTCAACTCTCCTTTGTTCCTCTGGCAAGCTTCGCACTCCTGCACATGTCACAACACATCTCCCTTGAGGCCCTTTCAAGTGAACACTCTCTCACTGCCATATAAGTCTTCCTAAACCCCTGGTGCCCGAACAAAGGAGAATCATGAGCTGCTCGAAGGACGTGCTCTCTCAACTGTGATCCTGAAACCAAAAATATGCGCCCCTTAAAATAAATAAACTCATCCATCACCCTATAGCACTCATCTGCATTATTTCCCTCCAAGATCTTGCACACCCAACGATCCTTGGAGTACTCTACCAATAACTGAGCCTTCCAGTCATGACAAATACTCATGAGCGAAAGCCTAGCTGGTCTCCTAGACAGTGCATCCACCACTACGTTGTGCTTCCCCTGCACATACTCAATATCAAAATCATAGGCCTGCACTTTGCTGACCCATCTCTGTTGTCTGTCATTGAGGCCCTGCTACCCATGAAATGGCGAAGACTATCGTGATTTGTCTTCACCCGAAATCGATTCCCCACCAAGTACTGTCTAAATTTGGCCAATGCATTATGGTCAACATCTCCTCGTCATAAATGGAATACGACAACTCATGACGTAGAAGCTTCTGACTCTGGAAAGCAACGGTGTGCCCTCCTTGGGACAAGACTGCCCTAATCCCTACACCTGATGCATCACACTCCAATGTGAAAGGAAGAGTAAAATCTGGGAGTGCCAATAACGGACAACAACTCATCACCTCCTTGAAGCGATCAAACGCTGCCTAAGCTCCCTCTATCCACACAAAAGCCCCCTTCTTGGTCAAATTAGAAAGCGGTGCTGCCAACTGTGAGAAGCCCTTCATGAACTTCCGATAATAGGTACAAATACCCAAAAATCCTCTCAACGTTGTCACATCTCGAGGCTCTGGCCAATCCAGAATGGCCCGAATCTTCTCCTCATGCACCTTGACCCCATCCACACCTATGATGTGTCCCAAGAAAAGCATCTTTGTCTGCCCAAACTCGCACTTGGACATCTTGGCGTAGAACTGTTGCTCCTCCGATATACGCAAGACTGTCTCTATGTGTTGCATGTGCTCCTCCCATGTCTTGTTGTAGATCAAGATGTCATCAAAGAATACCAGTACAAACCTCCTCAATTGGCCTCAGAACACATGGTTCATGCATGACTAAAAAGTAGCCGGTGCATTAGTCAACCCAAAAGGCACGACCAAGAACTCGAAATGCCCATAATGACACCTGAAGATTGCCTTCGAAATGTCCTGATCTCTCACCTGGATCTGACGATATCCTGACTATAAATCTATCTTAGAGAAGTACTTGGCTCCTCTAAGCTCATCCATAAACTCATCAATGCGCGAAATGGGAAACTTGTTCTTCAACATCTTCTTGTTGAGGGCCGTGTAGTCAATACACATGCGGAAAGTCTCGTCCTTCTTCTTCACAAGCACAACCAAAGAAGCAAACGAACTGGAACTCGGTCTGATGTGGCCCAACGCCAATAACTCCTTGATGGCTCTCTCGATCTCGTCCTTATAGGCCTTGGGATGCCTATAGGGTGTAGTGATAACTGCCTGCACACCAGTCTCCAACTCTATAGTGTGCTCGAATCCCTTATCAAGTAGTTGTCCCGGTGGTATATCCCCAAAGACTACCAGATATCTATCCAGTATTGCCTATATGTCCGAATGTGGTGGCATAGTCCTTCCCCCAGCCTCTGAAATCCTTAGCGCTACTGCCCATGCTATGTCTCCATGCCTCAAATCATCCAACATCCGGTGGGCCGAAACTGTCTGAGGGGTGTACGAGTGCATGCCCCTAAGAACCATCAGCTTGCCATCCGGTCCAGCAAACTCCACCACCAGTTGTTTCCAATCGGTGGTAGCTCGGCCAAGGGAATACAACCATTGGATACCCAGCACCACATTGGTGTTCGGTACATCCACCACGAAAAAGTGATCTATCATCGAATAGTTCCCCATAGTCACTATCAGACTGGGAACATATCTAGTGCACTGCATAGTCCTGTCTCCTGGTATTAGGACTGAAAACCCCTCAAACTCTGGAGTGGTGATGCCCCTCCTCTGGACCATTTGAGCATCAAAAATATTATGGGTGGCCCCACTGTCTACCAAGACTGAGACACGTTGCCCCTGCATCGTACCTTTGATCCTCATAGTCAAAAATTTGGGAATCTCACACAAAGAAGCTAGTACTCGCTTGGCTAGTGCGAAAGATGCTCCTCTCTGATATGGTGGTCGTGGTGGTCCTCTCCCTGTTGGATCCTCGATATCTCCGCCACCAAACTCCAACTCTCCATCATCCTCCTGATCACTATCTGAGAAGACCTCAATGTAAAGGGCCTTTCCCGATGTGCACCGATGACCAGGTGCTCAAGGCTCTCAACATGTAAAACACAACTTCCTCCTCCTAAGGTCTCTCCTGGTCTCATCATCCAACTGACCCCACCCTTGAGCTACTTTTTGTGATGTGGGTGCTCTAGTGTCACTTCCCTTCTGAGGGTAGAGAGTGCGTGAAGGAAATGGAGCTCGGCTCTTGGGGATAGCCCCTTGCAAATCCCAAGTGCAAGACACTGCCTCCAGAAGTGTAGATGGTTTGCAAGACTTCACCAGTCTCCGCAATGGCTCTATCAAACCCTCTACAAATGTGTATACTCTCCTCACATCTGAAAAATCAGGTACCATGACTGAGACCCTCAAAAACTCCAAGATATAATGCTCTGGATGCCTTGTCTGTCTGAGTTGGGTCAACTCCCTAAAGTGAGCCTTTGGATCCTTCTGACCAAAGCGCTCTCCACTACTCTTTGTGTGAAGTCCTCATAGGAGGTCACACTAGCATGCCCCGAAGTGGACAAACCATGAAACCACCAATCGTGTGCCTCCCCCTCCAAGTGCAATGTGGCCATCTTGATAACCTCTACCTCTGTCATTCAATTCAGCGGGAAGTATGTGTCCAGCTTCTCTACCCAAGCATGTGTTGTGCACTTGGTAGTGCCATCATATGTAGGAAAATACATTTTCCCAATAGAACGATCTAGTTCATAGTTTTGCGTATCATAGCCTTTCCCCTCCTCATTCTGCTTGAGTTTGCAAAAGTCTTTGAAGGTCAGAGCCTCTCTGATGTCTATAGCCTACAGCCTAGCCTAGCAACAAGATAGGCCTCTAATCCTTTATCAAACAGCATCCAAGCAGCAATATTTTATCCTATAAGAACTTGACTCTGTTGTCAGCCCTTTCAAACATCCAACTGTTTACATACGCTGATCTAGGGCAGATTTCTTCAACGCATTCCTTCATTATGTAACAGTGACTTACCAACCTTGCACATGGTCCTTAAGGCATGTCTTAAATGACTTCCATCATCATGTTGTCACCTAGAGTGTAGGAGTTTACAGGGTAAGTTCCTCAATAGAACACCAAAGGACACCGCTCACAAACACATCACAGATCAATACACCAATATTCTTGACATGGTTAAAATCCTCAAAGAGGGAAACAGTCCACGCCCTGAACCAACACGGCCACTTCAGGCAATTTATTAATAAAAGAAAGAAAATTTACATAAGCTTCTCTCATGAACGGTCACCCTACAAATGACCCTCCATGCTCTTTAAATAGAAATCATGGACCAATCGGGTGTTAAGCCACGGATCAAGTGTCGGTAATACGAGGAGAGAATAAACCGTCGGATCACTTTATGTCTAGAACATATCGTGACCAATGGATTGTAAGTTACAAAAGTATATAGTAAAGAAACACACGTTACCTAATTCTACACTAAACCAAGTTATACTTAACTATTTCCTATGTGTCGGAATATCCTAACATCCCCCCTTAAGAAAAACTTGGGATAGGATTGAAGGATGTACAAATATGACACAATAGGAGAAGGAAGGAGGCATTAGAGCCTGCCCCCCCTTAGTAACAACTTCCTGAACTCCAAACATAAATCGAAGTTTAGTAAATTTCGCCTCCGTGAGAACCCTTGTAAAGATGTCTGCAACTTGATCATCGGTTGAACAATATTGCACTTCAAGAACATGGTCATGAATGAACTTTCTGATGAAGTGCATGTGTAGTTCAATGTGATTGTTGCGTTGATGTTGGACTAGATCTTTGCATAGTTGAATGGCACTTTCATTATCACACCAAAGTGTAGTCGGATGCTGCTGCTGAAAGCCAAACTCTGATAGAATCTGACGAAGCCACAAGGCTTCCTTACTAGCTTCTACGGCGCCACGATACTCTGCTTCTGCTGAAGAAAGAGAAATGGCATTTTGTTTCTTGCAAGCCCATGTAATAGGTCCAAAATCAAGAGTGAAGACATAACCTACAGTAGACTTCCACCAGCCCAATCAGAATCAGTGAAACCAACCAATAGAAAAGATGCTTCTGCATTGTAATGAATCCCAAACTGAACTGTACCTCGAACATAACGAAGTATTCCTTTAGCTGCTTTCCAATTACTTTCATGTGGGTTTTGCATGAACCAAGCAATACGACCAACAGCAAAGGAAAGGTCAAGACAAGTATGGGTCAGATACAAAAGTTTTCCTACAAGCTAACAGTATAAGGGAGAAGGGGCTAGCTTACAGTCTTCCATGTGAAAGTGGCGTAGAAGATCACAGGCATACTTGGACGGGAAAGGGAAATACCTTCCTTGGATTGCAAGACTTGAAGACCAAGAAAATAATGCAAGTGTCCTAAGCCTGTCATTTCAAACTTCTTTTTAAGGCTGGACTTCACATGGTTTATAAGGTTGGATCACTACCAATAAGGATAAGATCATCAACATAAAGAACAAGAATGATAAGAGACTTACCCACTTTCTTGGTGTAGACAATATTGTCAAAATGACACCTAGAAAAGCCAGTATCTATAAGAAAGCTATCCATTTTGGCATACCAATCCCGAGGGACTTGCTTGAGACCATAAAGGGATTTCTTAAGCTGACATACAAGGCTGGATTTTGCTTCTATAAAGCCAGGAGATTGTTCCATATAGATTTCTTCATGCAAGTCCCCATGCAAGAAGGCGGATTTAACATGCATCTGATGGACTTCCCATTTGAAAGAGGCAGCAAGGGAGAGAACAAGGTGGATAGAGTTCATTTTGGCAACAGGGGAGAAGGTTTAAGTATAGTCAATGCCTTCAACTTGTGAAAAACCTATTAAAATTGGCAACTAGGGCCAAACTCCATGTGGGTCATCTTATTTATGGCATCTGCCCTCTCATCAAGAGGTGTAGGATTGATCTAAAGATCATCTGATTCCGATAAATATTCATGGAGTTATGAATTTATTTGTGTTAATAGAGAATTTGTCAAGGTTGGCCAGCAACCAAATAAACCCCACATGTGCTCAACGTTTTAGTATAAAAGGAGATGACTTGAGAGTCATTTTACACACACACTTCACTCTTGATTTCTCTCCACTTGTTCTGGGTTTTAGTGGAAAAAAAAATCTAAGAGAGGAAGCCCTAAAATGCAGAAGGTAAAGGAGCCCTACTATGTGTTGATTTGGGGTAGCATCAGATGTGCTCTAACCACAAAAATTGGTGGAGAGACTAAGGCACATGAGATCTCCACTACCTAGAAAACGTTTGGGCAAATTCTAAACAATTTGGGAGATATTAATTGTGTATTAATATAAAACTATGTTAGAATGGTCCAAAAGTTTGGATCAAGCCAGATCTAATTTTAGCTGTTGATTAGGGACTTAATCTCAGTCGTTGATTTGTCAACGATAAAAGTATAAGAGGAGGCTTGAGGGTCAGTTAGAGAACACACTGAGGGAGACCAGTCAATTCAATTTCTGGAGCGGAGTTAGCTGAGAAATTGAACCAGTGGTCTAGTGAACAGTCAAGACGCAGCAAGTACGGAGCAGAGAGGCGGGATCAGCCACTGGAGATCAACGCTGAGGGAGAGGCAGACACAGGGCTTTTTAGGCAGACGCAGAGGTAGCAGAAGATTGTGTAGTCACTTGATGGGCCTACGTGAGTGACGTAGAAAGGCCCAGGGCTGATGCAATCAAGCAGGGGTTGACACAGAGGGTTTGAGAGTCACGCAAAGGTTAGCTAGGCTGACGCTGGGATTGGGAGAAGTGCTGGAGAATTCTTTCTCTCTGTGGGTAAGCCGGTTTGGCACCTTGTTGTACAAAGGAATTGTTGAATAATAAAATCCTCCCTTGCTACACCGGTTTTCCCACATTGGGTTTTTCCGGGGACTGTTGTCCAAAATATTTGTGTCAATGTGTTAATGTTTGTGCATATGTTTGTTTCTATATTAAGGTGTGATATCTGTAGCAGTATTTATTTTAATGTTTATTGAAGTAATTTCATAAATAACTTATTGTGGAATAAGTAGGAAAAATAAATCAGTTGTTGCAGTGATAGAATTTTCACATGGTATCAGAGCAAGTAATCAGAGACAGAAAAGGAAAATCAGTTATGAGTCGAGACCACGATGCAGAGGCATCCACGTCAGGGGACTCGCACAGATTTTCAGAAAATGGCACAAGAGAAAGAGATTTCAATTTCTCTATGTTGGCTTCCAGGCTGGAAGAAGAAGTGGCGCGTATGACTAGTGCTGCATCATTAGAGGTATGATATATAAACAGTGGAGCTTCGTGGCATATGACGGAAATGAGGGAGTATTTCTCAGAATATCGAGAAGAGAAGATGAACTTTCAGATCACCATGGGGAACAAGGCAAAGTGTACTCCAGTAGAGAAGGGTACCATAGTTTTTCAAACAAAATCGGGAGAACGGTTCCGTGCTACAAATGTATTGCATGTACTAGGATTGGGGATGAACTTACTTTCCGTGTCGCAACGACAAGGCAAGGGCTATGACGTCTACTTCATCAAGGAGAAGGTATACGTCAAACACCCGAGCAAATAAAGTGCGGATCGGGATCAAAAGTAATTGGTTGTATAGATTGCAACTAGAATCACCAATGGCACTAATAGGCAGTCATGGAGACAAGGACTTGAACGAACTATGGCACAGAAGAATGGGTCACTTACACCATGGAGCTCTGAAAATTCTCAGGAGCACTGTAACAGGAGTTTCGGATCTAAGTATGGAACGAGATGATGTATGCAGGGGATGTGTTCTAAGAATGTATGCCAAGGCAGCATTTCCTAGGAGCAAGCACAGGGCCAAGAGTGTACTAGGATTGATACACTCTCATATCTGCAGACCTATGTCCATCAAAGCTCTTAGTGGTGCCGAGTATTCCCTTACCTCCATTGATGACCACTCCAGGAAAACTTGGATTTATTTTCTGAAAACCACGGATGAAGTTTTCTATTGGTTAAAGGAGTTCAAGGCTCTAGTGGAGAATGTGACTGGGAAGAAGATAAAAGTTTTGCGCTCAGATAATGGTGGAGAATATGTCGATAAGGACTTCACTAATATTTGTGCTAAGGAGGGCGTCAGAAGAAAGTGGAAAGCTCCATATAATCCGGAGCAGAATGGGGTAGCAGAAAGAAAGAACAGAACTATTGTAGAAGCAGCTAGGGCCAAGATGTATGTCAGGATATGCCAAAATTCCTGTGGGCAGAAGCATGCAACACAGTAGTCTATGTTCAGAACAGGACTCCTCATCGGGCAGTGGGCAAGATTACTCTAGAGAAAGTCTTCACAGGGAAGACACCTGAAGTTAGTCATTTTAGGATATTTGGGAGTCTAGCATATTGCCGCATACCTGAAGAAAAGAGGAAGAAGCTGGATCAGACTACGGAAAAGGGATATATGATAGGATATAGCGAGAACGCTAAGGCATATAGAATCTATCTTCCAGGAAGCGTGAAGGTAGTAGTACGACAAGATGTAAAGTTCATGGAGGACAGGGTTTTCAGAAGATCTCGCGAGATGCCTTTCGAGGAGCAGTCGAAAGAGGAGTCGTTGGTTAAGTCTCTTCAACCAACAGAAGTAAAGAATTCTTCCTCAGGACAGGAAGATTCTCAGGATGGGGAGGAGGAGCGAACAGAAGCACCTGCTAGCAGAGGAAGAACTCGCAGGGAACTTCGTCAAATTCTGCGAGATGCAGAGGACTTCATCGGTGCGCCAAGAAACAATAAGAGGGAGCAAAAACAGCCAGATAGATATCAGGGATTAGTAGCTCGGGATGGACAGCCTGCCAGTTTCAATGAGGCAGCTCAACATCGGGTTTTACTAGATGCAATGGTAAAGGAATACAACTCCATAATGGTAAATGATGTCTGGGAGATGGTGCCAAGACCTAAAGACAGATCAGTGGTAGGTTCAAGATGGATCTACAAGATTAAATACGTTGCAGATGGCAGTGTTGAGAAATACAAGGCCAGGTTTGTGGCTAAGGGGTATGCTTGAAAGGAAGGGATTAACTATGAGGAGACCTTCGCCCCGGTAGCTAGGTATACATCTATTAGGACCGTGATATCTCTTGCAACCCAGATGGGATGGGAGATCCATCAAATGGATGTCAAAACAGCGTTTCTAAACGGGGTAATATAAGAGGATGTATACATTGAACAACGAGAGGGCTTTGAAACTCATGAAAAGAAGTCTCATGTATGCAGATTGAAGAAAGCCTTATATGGGTTGAAACAGGCACCGAGAGCATGGTATGGCCGAATAGATGGCTACTTGCAGAAAATGGGGTTTGTCAAGAGTGACGCGGATCCAAATCTCTACTATCTGGATGTAGAGAACGAGCCGCTAATCTTAGTAGTGTATGTGGATGATCTCTTTCTGACAAGATCATCTAGACTCATTGGGGAGTGCAAGAAGAATCTAGCCACAGAATTCGATATGAAGGATCTAAGACGAATGCACTACTTCCTAGGGTTGGAAGTTTGGCAGCAGAAGGGAGAAATCTTCGTTGGGCAAGGGAGGTATGCTACAGAAATCCTGAAGAGATTCAGGATGGAGGACTATAGACCTATGACTACGCCAATGATCACCAACTAGAAGAATATTGATGCATCAGAAGACAAGGATGTCGATCCCACCCTATATAGAAAGCTCATAGGGTCCCTAATGTATTTGGTCAATAACAGACCATACATTTGCTACTCTGTCAACACACTCAGTCAGTTCATGGTGGAACCGAAGAGGGCGCACTAGGCAGCAGCCAAACTTGTCCTCGGGTACTTACAAGGAACAGTCGATTATGGACTCTTGTACACCAGGAGTTAGGATATCAGATTGAGTGGATTTACTAATGCAGATTGGGCAGGAAGTTCAATGGATCGGAAAAGTACCTCTGGGCACTGTTTCAACATTGGATCAAGAATGACCTCCTGGTGCAGTAGGAAACAGAAGTTCGTGGCTCTGAGCTCATCTGAGGCAGAATATATGGTGGCAAGCACAGCTTCGTGTGAGGCCATATGGCTTAGAAAACTGCTTGTAAACCTATTCAGAAGGAATATGGAGGAAACCAGGATCATGTGTGATAATCAGAGTTGCATCAAGCTCTCTGAGAATCCAGTGCTTCATTATAGGTCGAAGCATATTGATATCCGATGTCACTTTATCAGGGACTATGTCCAACGAGGAGCTGTACAGTTGAGCTACACTCCTACAGGAGAACAAGTAGCGGACATCCTCACCAAGGCCCTTGGAAGGACAAAAATTGACTACTTCAGGGAAAAGATAGATATGGTGAAAAACCCGTTTCAGTAGCAGAAATGGGAGTGATAACTGCAAGGATGCAAAGGGAGTTACAGTGCGGATGCAGTGTTGGGAGAAAGGACCAACAGCAGCACGGATGCAGAGGGAGTTGTCGTATAGATGCAGCAGTGGCAGTAGCACAGCCATGGGCAGCAATATAGGATGCAGCAGTGCAGAGGATGTTGGGCAGGAAGGTTTAGCATCAACACAGGGACCGATGCCGGATGATCAGGGTGATACTTAGTCAAGAGTATTACTAGAGCACAGTCCTCGCTAAGAGGGAGTGTTGGTTTGGGGTAGCACCAGATGTGCTCTAGCCACGAAAATTGGCGGAGAGGCTAAGGCACATGAGATCTCCAATACCCAGAAAGGGTTTGGACAAATTCTAAACACTTTGGGAGATATTAAAATAATTAATATTTTTAATGGAGTCATGTGTATTAATATAAAACTGTGTTAGAATGGTCCAAAAGTCATGGATCAAGCCTGATCTAACCTTAGCCGTTGATTAGGGACTTAATCTCGACCATTGATTTGTCAACGAGAAAAATATAAGAGGAGGCTTGAGGGTCACTTGGAGAACACACTAAAGGAGACAAGTCAGTTCAATTTCTAGAGCGGGGTTAGCTGAGAAATTGAACCAGTGGTCTGGTGAGCAGTTAGGAGGCAGCAAGTACGGAGCAAAGAGGAGGGATCAGCCACTGGAGATCAGCGCTGATGGAGGAGAGGCAAACACAAGACTTTTCAGGCAGACGTAGAGGCAGCAGAAGACTGTGCAGTCACTTGCTAGGCCTGTGTGAGTGACGCAGAGAGGCCCAAGGCTGACGCAGTCAAGCAGGGGCTGACGCAGAGGGTTTGAGAGCCATGCAGTGGTTAGCCGAGCTGACACTGGGATTAGGAGAAGTGCTGGAGAATTATTTCTCTTTGTGGGTAAGCCAGTTCGGCACCCTGTTGTACAGAAGAATTATTGAATAATAAAATCCTCCCTTGCTGCACCGGTTTTCCCACATTGGGTTTTTCCGGGGACTATTGTCCAAAATATCTATGTCAATGTGTTAATGCTTGTGCATATGTCTGTATCACGGTGTGATATCTGCAGCAGTATTTATTTTAATGTTTACTGAAGTAATTTCATAAATAACTTATTGTGGAATAAGTAGGAAAAATAAATCAGTTGCTGCACTAATCGAATTTTCACACTATGAAGACCTAGACGCGGTCTCTACAAGCCCTAACGCAGTCCTAAGAAGGAGGATCTATGCAACTATGGAGGAGGACTTAGCAGCCCTAGCCGCAGTCCTAGCAAGCCCTAGCCTATGACAGCTCTACTCATCCATTTGTGGAGGAAGAGAGCTCGTTGAAGGACGATAATTCTCTGTGGTAGCTGCAGCAAGAAAAGGTGGGGACAACGTGTAAAAGGAGGATTGTTTTGGGTCTATTCCAAGTGTCCGAAGTGCTAGAGAAGGGGCTGAGTTCCCTTGCAGGAAGAGCCACAACCATAGGACAGTTTTGAGCGCACTTTGGAGGGCTGCTGATCCATGGAAAGGCAGCCGCAACCCTACACAGTATTGTTGTAGGGTGCCGCAGTAAATTACTAGCACGCTGAAGGATAGAAAAGGGCTAAGGAAGCCCAGAATTGAAGCAGCCCCCTCGGCCCCTCAAAAAAGGCCAGCAGCATTCCTTGGGAGTGTTTTTGGGCACAAAAAGAAGGTTGGTTAAGGACTGTTGTGTGCCGTAACCAGACCTAGTTTGTTGCAACCAACAGACCTCAAAATTGTGAGCTAGTACATGCTTATTGGAGCAGCGATTCTATGGTGTGTTGGCAACTAGATACATGGGACAGCAAGGTCACTTGGTGGAGCATAGCAAATAGGACAGCAAGAAATGACATGGTACAGCAAGGCTACAATGGGACAGCAGCAAGCATGGTGCTACAAACTCATTAAGACAACAAGAAGGTACAGCATGCCAAATAAGACAGCTAGGCGAGTGTGCTTAGTACAGCACAATAAATGCGACAGCTAGGCAATGGTGCTTGGTGCAACAAGCAAATGGGACAGCAATGCTATGATGTTTGTTGGAGCATAGCAAATGGGATAGCAGTATGCCAAACATGGAATGGCAATGTCACTAACAGTGGGACAGTAGCAATGGCACATGGAACAACTGTGGTAGCATGGTACAACAATGGCACATGGGACAGCGGTGGCAGCATAAGGTGCAGCAGTATGATGTGTGCAGCATGGTCATGATGTCCAGTATAGTGATGATGGGTGCAGCATGGTGCAGCACGGTGAGGTGCAGCATGATGACGAGATGCAGCACAATGATAGGTGAAGGAGTCACCTTGGAGAATCAGTTGAAGCAGCATGTCTTCAACTGAGTTCAGCGATCTCATCTATCATCTTCTTAGAGATAATCTATGCTCTTGTTTAGATAAGTCAAAGTGTTGACTTATGTTGTAAATGTACTATATCTCTCTCTCTCTGTTGAACGATTGAAGAACATATAAGAAGAATTGATAAAGGGTTTCCTCACACTGGGGTTTGTCCCTGGCTAGCGCCACATCTTGTGTCCTCTTGTCTTGGCTTGTCTTCTGTGATCTATGTTTATGTTCTATCTGCCATTTACTTTAATGCTGATGTGATTGCTAATCTGGAAAAGATATTGAGCTAACTGTGAAAATTGAAATAAATTGCTCTAAGCATAGAACATACCTAAAATTAACATGGTATCAGAGCTGAGGTGAAGACAAAGACCAAGCAAGAGTGAAAGAGCAATCACCAAAGACAGTTGGGAAAGGACAAAAGGCCCAATGGGTTCCTCATCCCTCTTCAAATTCACCGAGGGTGAAATCGAAGCAGAGAATATTATCAGAATGGCGCAGCGGAAGCTTCTAATGGCCTACCTAAAGATCACTCCAATGGGAAGTCCGGATCTAAGGGTAGAAGGAAAGGCAAATGCCTTGTTTGTAATAAGTTCAACCATTATGCAAAGGAGTGTCTGAATGGTAGGGACACATCACTTGATGATGATAACAATTATTCCAGGGACATCTTCAATGATCAGAGGAATGACAGGTAATGCAAGTCATAAAGGAAACAGTCGACTCTTCAAGAAAGCAAGGAACCTCAGGTATAAAGAATCAAATATTGTTTATGGTAAGATAAAGAAGCGTTATCTTATATTGGCCTCTCCTCCAGACTCTTCGGGAATCTGGCTTATTGATTGTAGTGCTTCAAGGCACTTCATCAAACAGAAGGGTGCTCTCTCTAATTTGGTAGAGATGGAAACAGTCATGGGATTATACTTGGAGTCAATGCCACCTATCCCGAAAGGGGTGTAGGGAATGTTACCCCTCAACTGAATGAGGGTAACTTGATTCAATTAAAAGAAGCTCTTTATGTACCTGATCGCAAGAAGAACCTGGTGTTCATTTTGGCAATAGGTTTCATGGTGGCATTCATCGATGGAAAGGTACGTGTTTGAAAATGGAATTTTTCAAAGATGCTTTTACTCATGGGTTCAGGGTTGGGAATTTGTATCAAGTTGCAGGAAATCCATTGGGGACCATGTCAATTGACACATCTCGTCTATAGCACCGGAGGTCTACTTATTATGGGGCCTCACCCAATGTGAGTCAAATGGTGACAAGAATGCCTAAATTCAAGAAGAGCATGAAGGTACATGTCTGAGATGTACCAAAGGAAAATCTTACAAGGGGACCATTCCCCTCATGTAGCAGGTCCATAAGTTTGGAACAACCGGAGGAGTTTGAGATTCATGATCGGGAATCTCATGTATGCAAGTGGAAGAAAGCCCTCTATGGCTTGAAGCAAAACACCCCCGGCTTAATATGAGAGGATTGACAGTTGTCTAATGCAACTGAGGTTCACTAGGAATGAAGCCAATCCAAACCTTTGCTTGAAAGTTGCGGATGATAGACCTCTCATATTGGCACCTTATGAGGACGACCTCTTTTTGATAGGTGCAGACCCTCTCATTTGCAAAAGTAAGAGGGAGTTGGATTCTAGATTTGGAATGGTGAACTGCAAGCCCGTGATTACCTCGATGGATCTTAACGGTCAAAAGTTGTGTGGTAGGGATGCCAGACCTGATTTGAGAAATGCCTTTGAGTTTCATAAACTCATTCGTATTGATGTTCTAGGTGAACTTCCCTCCGAATATATGTTTTGCAGTTAGCATGTTAGGCCCCTATTTTGGTTGAGCCTCACTAGATTGGTGCCAAGAATCTTCTCAGATATCTTCGGGACACAATCTCTCATGGATTGAGATACACTGCCGGAAATATGAAGTTGCATGATTATTCGAATGTTGACTGGGCAGGCAATGTGGAGGATCTCAAGAGCACTTATGAGTGCTAATTCTCTTTGGGTTATGCTTGATATTGTGGATGAGCAGGAAGCAGAAGACGGTTTCTTTGAGCACCACGGAGACCGAATACATAGATACGAGTATGACCACGTGTGAAGTTCCCTGGTTGCAGAAGCTCTTCAGTGAGTTGCTTGTACACATGATGATACCACCGTGATCTTCTGTGTCAACCAGAGGGGGATTTGATTATTGAGGAATCTCGTATTCTATGATTGCTCCAACATATAGACATCAGATACTACCTTATCTGGGATATGGTACGTCGATGAGCGAGGAAGCTCCATTGTATTGACACTGATATACAGGTCGCAAACATTCTGTCAAAACCCCGAGGAAAGGTCAAATTTGTGACTTTCCCGAACGACTTGGAGTCATTGAGAGACCCTCTTATGAGGGTCCTGCATGATGCATGCATTGAGCTCTGGGAGCTCCAGGGATGTGATTAATGGTTTAATGTGATTGCTACTAGAAATAATTGGAAATTGTTATTAGGTTGCTAAAAGAACATTTAAGTAAATTGTGCTAAGCATAGTACATATCATTGTTATCTAAAATTAACAGACAGTCTTAGTGAGCTTTCGTCAAACAGTGAGTGTGAAGATGGTTGTAGGTGCACTTTTCTTCAATTTCATTTCAAATGAACAAACATAGTGGTAGATAATGCCCAAAAAAAACTCTTCTATTTAGCAATATATCCTTCAAACTAAAATCAGCGAGAGATACATCATTAATATGCACTATACAATAGGAAATTGGGCACTTTTCATCGATGAGACTAACTCATATTTACACAGTAACATGCCATTAATTCAAGGACTAATAAGAGAATTGTTACAAAATGATAGAAGCAATGAACCTGGTTACACTTCAGTGATACAATGACTGTGGTCTCCTCCAGCAACAATGGTAACAATCTTCAGTCTCTAACTTCAATATATTTGCCCAGCAACCACACAACTCTGTGACAATATTTAACTTGGCCTCACCAAGGTACACGCAACCCAAAAATGGCACTAACAGCAGCAACACCCAACAGACTTCAATTAAGGGACTCGACCCTCCTCAACTTGCCACGCAGATCCTTAATAATGATGTAGACTGGTTGTAATATATAACAACCCTTCTACCAACGAAAGATAAAGGAAAATCGGCCTCTACTAACTTGGAAACACACCAGCAAGGAGAGTGACTTCGACCTATAACAAAAAGAAGGTAACTTGACCTCTATGCAAAGGAAAACTCGTGCTACCAAATGAAACTCAGTTCACCAAAACCAAAGAACTTGTCCCCCAGGCCCCTTCTTTGCCTTGAACTCAGCCCTTATGACAATGACTCAACCAACAATATAAGGGAGAAACTCGACCTCTCTTCAACAGTAGTCTTGGATCCATATTCAACTTGAAAACTTCACCTGAAAGAAAATATATAGAATATACAATATCAAAGCTTAAAATCAACTAATAACACCTTAAAATCTTACTCTACCTCTGCCACAATTTCTCCTTTGAAGCAAAATGGCGAAATCTAAGTGATCTCGCTCTCAAACTACCTGGGGTGTATGGTTTCAACACTGAAACTAGCAACTAACAATGAGGGTTTCCAAAACCCTAGACTCTTTCCTCAAGAGCTCTCCAAATTTCTTTTTCTCAAATGGGCAAAAGCAAGAATGAGGAAAATCTCCCCATTTTCCCTCTTTTATAGCTCATTCACCACTTTTGCCACCATTTTACCATTTTATTTTAATAAAGTCACTATAATGGGTTTTCTCACTTTATATTTTTAAAGTGACTTTTCATTAACCTAAGACCCTTGTCCCATTTTCATCACTTTAGTTTTTTCAATCATTAGGGGAATTTTGAGTTCTAAAATGGGCCTCCTAAGGAAATTATAAAAAAATAGTGGAAATAATAAAATAAGATTAGATTACATCATCAAATTTTAGAAGTGAAAAAGAAAAAAACTATTTTGTCAACTCGTATTTTCAACTTATCTCCCTATGGGTTTACTCAAATTTCGAGCAGCAACACTCGTTGGATGCATAATTTGATTCCTCATCCAAGGAGTACCCATATTGCATACTTTCGATGGACCCTGCTACACGAAAAACGAGAAATACATGAAAAATGTGATTGCAATCATGTTTTTCATGTATTTCTCATATTTCGTGTAGCAAGGTCCATCGAAAGTATGCAACATGGATACTCCTTAGATGAAGAATCAAATTTTGCATCCAACGAGTACTCCCGCTCGAAATTTGAGTAAAACCTTAGGGAGATAAGTTTAAAATACAAGTTGAAAAAATAGTTTTATTATTTTATTATCTTTTGAACTTTTTACCTTTTTACTTCAAAAATGGTGAATCATCCCCCATGGTTAACATCATCATCTTGAATCCTATTGGTTCTTATAAAGTTTATTTTGGTTGTACAATTTTCTTAGGAGGGCCAATTTAGACCTCAAAATTCCCCTAATGGTTTTCTCTAGGCCAAGAACATTACCTAGAGTGTGAATTCGACCTATTCGAATTACACCACTAGTTGAAGCAAAACTACCTAGACCAGCAAAATGAAATTAACCTTTGGGAATCCCTATTACCTATGTTCATGTTCCCATAAACACGCTATTTCCCTGATCTTTTCATGTGGTGTCAAGCCAAATACAATCCACTGCAAAGAACCATTGTGGCTCATAATGGAGACATTCTGATCACAATTGCACCTGAAACCATAAACCAGATGTTGTTAATTCCTGAAAATGACTCCCTCGGCCATTTTTTTGTAGTTGTCCTTATGGATTTGTATCATAAGCTCACCTTTCCTTAGACAGCCCAGATTTTCGAGATTTTCCTTCCAGAAGATTCTCAGCTTCCCAAGAAAAATCCCCCATTATCCAGCTTCTATGTTCCCAGAGAAAGCCAAACAGAGCATTGCTTTAGTTTTTTGTCTTTTAGGGTATCAATCACACCAGTGGGTAGATGAGCCTATTTTAGGCTTTCTATCTATTTTCTCTAATGAACATAAACCAGCATTCATGTTTAATTTTAGTCAATTTTTGGCTAATACTATGCATGAACAAATGATGAAGATTACAATAGAAGGCATGTTTAAATATGCATCTGTATTAGTCTATATTTTCTTTTTCAGCAAGAAGATAAGTTTCCAATAACTTTACATAAACAAGATGATCAAGGCATCAACAATCAGTGATACAGTGAACTTCATTAGTCAAGAAAATCTCAACAGAGTTTAAATTTGCATACTTATAGACAATTTCATTCATACAGTTGTAGGGCTTCTTAGCAATCAGAGTGAGCCAAGGATCAGTTCAGAGATTAAAAGGGTTTTGCACCTAAGTGAGCAGACAAAAACTAGAGACTGGTATCTATACCATAATTATACAGAGATAAGGGTATATGGATGTGAGTTGGCTCCCTACAAGCTGCCTAATTATGTTCCAATGAGGATTTTCTCTCTGGAATACATAAGGCAAATGATCAATATGGATGAAATCCATTTTGTGTTGGGTAAAAGAAAACCACAATTTGAGATCAAAACCCAAGTGGGACCATTCATATGTAATACCAGAACAGTAGGTGATGAGGCAAACTCAACTCTCAAGCAATTCAATTTTCAGTGTAGTTTCACCTAGTCATATGACCCATTCAACATAATTTCTAATTTAAGGGTGGAACTTAAAACCGCGCCTTATAATCATACCCCTAGACCAGAGATCGAGAAGTTCATAAATCTAGACAAGTGGGAGGAAAATACACTACAAGAAGCAGAAGAGCAAATTCTATCTACAGCCACCCTCCACACTCCAGTACCTCAAGATAAATAGGGAAAATGGCAAAGGGAAGAAACTTCATCTTCAGCTTGTACAGAAATAAGTGCACAAGAATTCATCATTCAACAAAAAAAGCAGAAGACACATCTCAAAGATGTCACCAATCAGAATGAGGAATAGCAAGAAACCATTGTTATGTATAATTTACAGGTTCCCACTAGGTCAGAGGAACTCTTCCTTGATACCCCATCCTCCTCAGCCTCACAGAATCCTTCAGAAAAATCACAGTCAACAAAATTGGGTGAACATGATGATCCCAACAGCTTCAATAAGGTTTTGGAAATTAAGCAGAAAAATTAAACACTCAAAGCCAGCACCTATGCTCAGTTTTGGAAGCAGACTTCTACCTCCCACCATAGGTTGTTAACAGCATTTGATAGTGAGAAAGGAAGGATGCAAATGGCATTCTTACAAGCTCAAGTACCATTTCCAAAAACCCCTTCTGACTATAAGAAGACCATCTTCTCATTTCATGCAAAGCAAATACATCCCATTGATCAAATGGATATGCATAGACAGTCTAGAGAAATGATTTTCTCCACCATGACAAATTCTGCTATAGCACTTTCAAAGTTAAGGACATCTCTCACCAATGTCCAGTCACAACTAAAATTGGAGAAAATTTCTTCATTAGCAAAGGGCACTAAAATCAAAGCATTGGAAGATTTGGTGATCAAGTTGGGTTATGATCCCAGTGATGTCAAAGCAAACGAGGAGATCCTCAAGAAAAAGAATGTAGATATAGCAGCACTCAGGAAACAACTGAAGTTACCTTCTACAGAGGATCCACAAACAAAAGAGATAGAAGAAAGTAAGCAGCATAAAGAAGACATGCTCAAATTGATCATTGAGCAAAATGTACAGATAAAGGAAATGGAGGAACATATGGAGAAGCTACTTAAGGAAAAAGAAGAGGCTGCACAATTGACTATAGCTCCAATAACAGCCATACCAATTACAGTTGCAGGGACAGCAAGGGATTCGACATTAGTACCAGATGATTTGATCAAAGTTATGCAGGACCTGTCACTTCAAAGGCAAGAAAATGATAATCTCCAACAAAAACTAAAGAATTTACAAGCACGGAAGATAAAAAATGATACCGTCTTAGTGGAAGAGATACAGAAATCTCACCAATTTGCCAAGAAGATTGATCAATTAGAAAATCAGTAACTAATGGTTCACACCTTGGCCCAAGCCAAGGAAAACATTTGGCTGGATATAAATCATGCCATAATTGAGATTTGGCCATCCATTCAGATTATTTTTGAACAAGAAGAGTTAATTGACAGGTGCAAAACAACCATTGAACAAGTCAGAACAGCACTGGGACAAAAACCAGTTGAGGCTACATCCATAATCAAAGTGTTGAATTCAAAGACTAGATCAAGAGTTAGAGCAGATCCAGATTGCAGATAGGACAGAGACCATCCTAGAAATCAAGAAGGTATTGCAGAAAAGGAATTTAATGACTCAGTTGGAGAATAAGTGTCAAACTCTGGAAAATTTGTCCAGAGGTTTCATACAAAATTTAATTTGTTGAATGAAAGAGGATTGCTAAGGTTAATAGCTCCCAATGACAGATTAATCAACTTGGAAGATTAATGTGAAAAACTTTACACTATTGCAACAGCTAAATCCAAGTTTGCAGGTATCAAAGGACATGTCACAGGTAAAGCTTTCATATAAGCTTTGGAGTTTGATTTAACTATCAAACATGAAATCAAGCATATTTTCATCAACAAGCCAACTTTTGAGAAATATACTGAAGTAGATGAAGTTTATAGAAAGCTAATAAATCTTTGTATACCCAATGATGAAAGGTGGGATCTGTTGTGTGATACTATTGAGTTAAAAAATTATCTCCAACAGACAGACAACAAGACAACACATTTTGGGGCCAAGTCATCAACCATTTCCTCGAAGATAGTACCAGCAACCTCAACAGTTTAAGCATTCCTACATTTTTGTACTATTTTTGTAAATCTGTTAGATGTTTCTAGAATCCAAATATTTTTGTATAAATAAGTAGCAATTCGATGTATTAAGGGTTGAGCCCTTGGATGAGTTTTCTAAAGCATAATTGTATCAAACCAGGGTTGCGGGGGAGCGCCCCCCCCCCCCCTCTCGCTCCCGCTCCCAATTTGCACTCCGACCGGGAGCAGCGCTGGAGCACCTTGGGAGCGCACTCCCTAAAAAAAAATGTTCCCTGCCTTTTTGGGAGCGTTTAGCTTTTTTTGCAAAAAAAAAATTGCAGTAATGTTCCAAATGCAATTGTTTTTCAAAGAAACAAATAAGTTTTGAGTGGCGCAGCTTAATGATCAAGCCCATGGCCCTAGTATTGATATGCAATTTATGGTAATGTTAAATTCTTAACGTAAAATAATGAAAATGAAGATTAAGGAGAAAATGAAGATTAAGGAGAATGTCACTTTTACTTAAATTTTTAACATTACCATGAGATGACTCAGGATGTTTGAGAGTGGTTTCGACCTCATTGGATTTCATATGGAGAAAGTAGAATTTTAGATTTCGTTCAAAATCCAGCAGACTTATCAGTTTTTCAGGATTTCAGGATTGGGGGATTGCAATGTTTCCATTGAATTTTATCATGTATTAGGGTATGGAACTCATATTTAATCAAGAGCACCAATCCCTCTATGTACCTTGATGTTAGTGACATTGGTTGTCGAACTCCTTTATCATAACCCTCCTAAAAATGTACGCATCACTCAAACAAAATCTTGACTTGACATGCTATGCTTTTTCTATCTTATGTTAATGCTTAGAGGGTGATATTAATAACAAAGATTCCTATACAAATCCAGAGGTAATGAAAAAGATACCTCTGGATATCAATGCTTAGAGGGTGATATTAATGACAAAGATCTTGATTTTCCAACAAGACTAAAAAATTAGACATTTCTCGTGGTGACAAGAGGCCCAAGCATAAGCAATAGATAATAGATTTACTTGTCTTTTCTAGTTTCTAGTAGTTTTTATAACTATTGACTGTTTCATATTTATTATGATATTTTTTTAAACAATATATGACAATTTAAGTTTGAAGTTTGAAGTTGGCAATTATAACTCATTAGTAATGAATTATGAATATGATGCTTCATGAAAGTTGAAAGTTGTTTCATTTCATTTCATTTCATGTTAGATATTATTTGTTGTAATGGTTACACGTAGCTTACAAGTACAACTTTGGTGATCAATGATGATAAATGTTCTATATTGAATTTTGAAAGCTTGAAACTTTAAGATTGATGAATCATGGGACTCAATATGTGTATGTTACTATGTTACTTACTTGTGGACGTGGTTGATGAAAATTATAACTTCTAGATGATTGTTGTTATATGGTTCAATCTATGTTTTTAATGTTTTTTATATCTAATTCATCATTCTACATGTTTTTGTTGACATATATGCATCAAAATATAAAAATTATATATTATATAAAAAACGCTCCGGGATTCGCTCCCAAACCAAGAGCTTTTGAAAATGTCGCTCCTGCTCCCATTTTCGCTCTTGTTCCCCGTTTTCGCTCCCAAGTAACCCTACATCAAACTAAAATTGCTTCATATTAATGAAAGGATTTTGGATTTGCTTCAAACAGCTTGTCACTTTCTTAGTTTTTCTTATGTTTTCACTTCATTTTGTTGTTCTACATGTATTTAACTTTTTATGAAGAAAACTGGGTAAGAGAAAATTGAATATCAGTCTATCTTAAATCCCTTCTGAAGTTATAATCTATTTAAGAGATTAGTTTATTCGACTATTTGTCTATATAACCTCTACATTTATAAATTGTCAATCATCTTCATGAGATTAAATACATTTTGTTGGGTTGTAAACATTGTTTACTTGCATTCCTTCTTATGATTAACTAAAAATTCAGTTTGAATAGTTAGGAAATCATCGCCTCTTACATCTCTGCTTTTCCACACACTTTTAAATCAAATTATTGTTCAGAGGTAAAGAATCAGCCCGTTCTAAATATTTAGTATTAATAAGGTTTAAACACCTACCTTAATCTGCTCATTACATTGGTCATCCAAAAAACTTTTAAAACAACAAAACATTTTAGATGCTCTGGCACAGTTACTTAACATAGAATTATCTCAGAGGACAATAGGGATCTCCGAAACACCATCCTTAATGAAGCCCACAGAGCATTATATTGTGCACATCCTGGTGTAAAGAAAATGCATGTTGATACAAAGAAACTCTTCTTTTGGGCAAAAATGAAACGCAATAATGTCCAATTCGTTGCAAAATGTCTCAAATGTCAGCACGTGAAGGCTGACCATTGTCATCCAGCAGATCTCCTACAATCTCACAACATTCATATGACTAAATGGGAAATAATTTCTATGGATTTTATCGTTGGGCTATCTCTTACACCACAAAAGCATAATGTCATTTTGGTCGTGGTGGATAAATTAATAAAAAGCGCCCATTTCATTTCCGTAAGAGATACTTACGAAGTTGCTGACATAGTCCGGGTATTTATAAATGAAATTATCAGATTTCATGGAGTACCTAAGAAGATCATATCAAATAGAGATTCACGATTCACTTCAAGATTTTGGACATGTATGCAATCAGCCATAGGAACTCAGCTAAATTTAAGTACAGCTTACCATCATGAGACTGAAGGACAAACAGAACGGGTTAACCAAGTACTAGAAGATATGCTGAGGATGTACATTATGGACCAGCAAACACACTGGAAAAGTACTTGCCCTTAGTTGAATTTGAATATAATAACAATTAGCACAGTGCAATTGGAATGCCTCCATTTCAAGCATTGTACGACAAACCTTGCAGGACACCGTTAAGTTGGGACAAGTTAGAAAATCAGATGATAGTGGGGCCAAAATTAATTCAAGAGATAGAGGAACAGATAAAACAAATTAGACAACGATTGAAAGAGGCACAAGATAGACAAAAAAGTTATGTTGATGCTCATAGGACAGATAGGAATTATGAAGTAAGAGATCAAGTTTTCATCCGCATTAGACCCAACAAAAGCACCATCCGATTTGGAAAAGGAACAAAGTTATCACCCCGATTTATTGAGCCATTCAAAGTTCTAGAAAAAGTCGGACCTATTGCCTATTGTCTTGCACTGCCACCCCACTTGCATAAAGTTCATAATGTATTTCATATATTTGTATTAAGACATTACATAGCTGACAAATCTCATAACCTTCAATGGAAGGAAATGGAGGTATCAGACGAGGGAACCATTTCGATCGAACCATTATGTATACTGGAACATAGGGTTCGACAGCTCAGGAACCGCCTGGTAGACTAAGTTAAGGTCCAGTGGGACAAGTATAGCCTTGGATCAACTACCTCAGAAGATATAGAGACCATATGTCGAAGATATCCCAACTTGTGTTGATTTTGACGAACTTAAAACCTTATTTTGTATATGACTACTTATTTTAGTTAGATACTTAAGATAATCATTTTGAACTATCACATGTAAAAATGAATTTTATTTTTCTGGTACATGGATACCCATAAGAAATACGCTATTTACTTAACTTTGTTGGTACATGGTATATGTTATTTGCTTAACTTTACCGGTACATGGATACCAATATGAAATATGTTATTTAATTAACATTGTTGGATTATGGATACCAATATGAAGTTTAGTATTTAATTAACCTTTCTATGAAATCTAAATCATAAATTATGTTATGGATGAAGATATCTATAATTTGGTTTCATTTTTGCATATCGACATGATTGATGAGATAGAAATAAAAGGATGACTACATTTTAATATGAAAGTTAACTTACTGATATATAGGTTGGACATGGCCAAGTAAGTTATATCGTAGACAACAACATATATGAATTACAAGGAAACTATTATTTAAATATGAATTGTTTTGAAAATATTGATGCATATGTTATAATGTATGGACAAGTGTTTACATTGCAGATAGCATCATTACCAAATGACCACGTGATGACAGAAGCTCCAAGGACAATTAAGGCTCAATAAGATTCTATGATAGAGTGTTGACCCTGGTCCTGGAGGAGGGGTGGAGGTATGGCCCACCGTTTATCCTCCAAAATCAGGAGTCATGGGAGGACTATGCGAGTCACGCTCCCCTAGACATGTGATGATGACTGTCAGATGTTTGCTAGGAAATCAGGTCGATATAGTCGACGTTGTCATCCTTAGAACCTATGAATGGTTAGATCAGTATAGTTGACACCATGGCATACTCCAGTAGAAGACGGATAGGATGGGAGCGAAAGAGATTAGGAAGGATAGGGTGATTCTAGAATAGTTTGGGAACCCAGCAAGGGCAAGGTATGACTATTAAGCTTGTAAAACTATAAATGTTCAAAATTCAAATCCTACATAATTATATTAATAATTAAATAACTATTGATATACTACATAAAGCATAACTTCGGGACGAATTTTTCTGTAGGAGGTGTGTATTTAATGACCCACCTACAATTTACAAACAGAACATAGATATTAGCATGCATACTAGACATGCATATGATAGCTACATATGCATGTATCGCATATGCTGCATTAGTATATATGCAAACCATTTATAAAAGTTCAGTTGATCTGATAATCACCCTATGAGTGACCTCAGTTAAAGATTTATTAAATGAAGGTATTACAAACTCATGTGTTAGTGTGTGTGTGTCTATGTTATTTAAGCAACAGATCGATCAGATTGCTAATACACAGACACTTGAAATGGAAAACAACAGAGAAATACAGTAAGCAATACAAGAACACAAAAATTTAATAAGGAGTTCACCCTATTCTCCAAGGCTACGTCTCTGGTCCAGTTCTCAGTGGTGGCCTTATTTTATTGTCTTGAAGCAGAGAATTACAATGAAGGAGCTCAATGTGAGTCTCCTGAAACGGAATTTGCTTGGCAGGGTGGTTCTTTGATGCCCCAATCCACTAGAGTACACAGACTCTTTTCCTTACCAGCTCTGTGACCTTCTGGGCTACAATGGAGAGAGTTGAATGTGGTGCTCAGTCCCGATAGATCCTCTCTGGGATGGCTTGAATCCCTCAAGCTCTCTGGTGCTCGATGTTGCCTTTGGTCAGCTCGGCCCTCTGTCTTTCGTTCTGTTGTTGCTTCATTGTCTTTCTTCTCTCTGTTCTTCCTTTCTGTGTTTCCTCCTCCTCTCGGGGTTCTAGTTGTTCTTCTCTCTGTCTCTCTTTGCATGTGTTCTGTTCTTTGTTCATGGCTTAAAACCATTCGTACCCATGGCTCTTCGATTCCACTTCCTGTCGGATCGCCTGCTACAGCTTCGCTTGGAGTTCCCTATTCGGCGTCATCATCAGGCTCACGGGGAGTGGGCACATGTCCTCCTGCAGCTACGCCAATTCGCTTCGTCGGTTTGGTTTTCCGTTACATCATGGAATGAGTCTTCTACCACCTTGGCAGTCAAATCGGACGTCAAATCTTTACAAATTGCGGCTTAATCCCCTGTCGATTCCGCTTCCTCCATCGGGCGCAATCTCATCCATTAGATCTAGGGCCTCCAGATCTGACGCCATATGCACGTTTCGCACAGTTGACTTGCTCGACCGTTAACGCGTAACCAGCGGCAATTTTCTCCCTCCTCCGCTTGCCACGCGTCGACCGTTGAGTGGGATCGCTCTATTTTCACCAATTCCGCTTACCGTTTGAGGATGCCCCCGATCAATACCGTCGGTTTTCGGAGCGCGGGTCCCGCCTTTAGCGCTTAGTTGTTTATCCCACGGCTTTCTCGGCTATCGTGCAACCGAGTGCTCGAGGCTTCTCCAATTTGGATTTTTCACCCAGCGATTAGCGCTAATCGCGCATCAAAAACTGCCTCCGTTTCCCGATCAGGGCCTCCCAGGAGCTAAATTCGCCTCCCGCGCAATCTCCATGGGCCTCAATTAGCGCGCTTTGACCAAGGTCCTCATCGTTCCATGCTGGCTGCCATTGCCACTGGTTTAGAGGTGTTTTTTATCGCTATTGTAAATTCTTTGAAGTCTGTCCCAACTTGGTACAACCATGGCTTTGTTTAATCTCTCTTTATGGATCCAATTCGGATCACGGCCTTCCCACTGAAAATATTTTGGACCACCAAAAGTTGGTTTTCTTTCAAGCATTGACTAAGCGAGGGTACTGTTGTCTCACTTGCCCAATCTCAATCCACTTTGCACTGCTCAGCTACGAACCTTTGAGTCCAATTCGGAGGTACTCAACATCCCCTCTGCGCGTCGTCCTTACCTTCCTGTCCAAGACTGTGCCTTCCTGCAATTCATTAAGATATTCAGGTAGCAAGTCATCAATATAAGGCAATTGATTTTGCTCTTCAGGACCCTCAATCATTGAAGGTTCAAACAGCCTCAAGCAATCTGCATTTACGACTGAGTAGATGTGCATGTAAGCTGGTAGATCAAGGCAAAAAGCATTTTCACCAATATTCTCAAGTATTTTGAAGGGTCCATACCTTATAGGCTTTAGCTTTTTACCTTCACCTTGCATCCTGTCCTTGGTGATATACAGCCAGACCTAGTCTCCAACTTGAAAACTATGCTCCATCCAATGCTTATCATGCCTAGCCTTGTATTTGGCTTGCCTATTTTCCAGGTGTTCCTGTACTGCCTGGAGGGTCTCTTGGATTTGTTCAATGAACCTAGTTGCCTTGTCCACATCTCTGTGTCCATCAACTGTGGCGTCTTTACCAAAGACAAAATCCAAAAGAGACCTTGGTATGAAACCAAAACAGGTCTCAAAAGGAGATCTCTGTGTAGAAGAGTGTTTTGCTATGTTGTAAGCATGCTACACATAACACAAATGTTCATCCCAAAGCTTAGGATGTTTGCTGCAATATCCTCTGAGTAACTGGATCACTGTCATGTTAACTACTTCTGTCTGGCCATCGGTTTGTGGATGAAAAGCGATGCTTTTCTTCAATTGGGTGTCCATCAACTCCCACAGACTTGACCAAAACTTCCCCACAAATCGGGTGTCTCGATCAGATACAATAGAAGTGGGTAATCCAAAATGAACCCATGTATATTCAAAGAATAATTTTGCAGTTTGTTCAACTATAATCTGTTTATTACAAAGTATCAAAATACACATTTTGTTGAACCTATCCACAACCACATACAAATAATCATGACCTTTCCTAGATTTAAGCAACCCTCCAACAAAATCCATGGAAACACTTTCCCAAGGGTGAGAAGGAACTGGTAATGGAGTGTACAAGCCTAGTTTTCTATTGTTGGGCTTGCTCTTAGCACACATAGTACACCCTATTACATATCTATAAACTGTCTCATTCATTTTTGGCCAATAACAAAATCTTTGCAGCTGTGCAACTATTTTACTTACCCCAAAGTGACCTGATATCAGAGAAGTGTATGCCTCTCTAATTATCCTTACTCTCTCTGTTTGTGGAATGCAGAGTTTCCCACAATGATATAAGAGTCGGTCCTTTACATGATAATCCAATTCTTCTACCCTTTTGCCTTGACTCAAAGTTGCATTTACATCTTTAAAGTCTATATCTTGAGCATATTGTTCAATGTAGCTTTCATGTAGTACACAATTATGCTTAAGTATAGTAGATGCACTTATAATGGGTCTAGATAACATGTCTGCAACTTCGTTATGTATGCCCTTTTTATATCTGATGACTAAATGAAACTGTTGTAGAAAACCCATCCATCTATAGTGCCTTGATTGTTGCAACTTAGTTTGGGAGTGTAGATATTGAAGTGGTTGATGATCAGTATGTATTACTGTCTCTTTGCCCATTAAGTAATGTTTCCACTTTTTCACACTCTGAACTAATGCATACAACTCTTTAACATATGTAGGATACTTAACTACTACAGGATTAAAAGTCTCAGAATGATAACATATGGGTTTACCGTGCTGTGTCAACACTGCTCCCATGGCATAGTCACTGGCATCTGTTTGGATCTCAAACAGTCTTTGTAGATCACGCAGTGCTAGTACAGGTGTTGTACTAATCTTTTCTTTCAAGGTGTCGAAGGCTTTCTAATGTTTGCCTCCCCATTGAAACACCTTATTCAATCCTGTCAAAGCATGTAAGGGAGTTGCAATTGAGGAAAATTAGAAATGAACTTCCTCCAATATTGTGCTACTCCTAAGAAGCTTCTCACTTCTGTAGCAAACTTGGGTTTAGGGTAGTTTACAATGGCTGCCACTTTAGAGGGATCTATTTTCAATTCACCACCCCCTACTATATGCCCCAAATAATTTAGAGATGTTTTGCCAAATTCACATTTTGAGAGTTTAAAATAAAGTTTTTCTCTTTTCAAAACATCTAATGTCTGCTTAACATGCTTTAAGTGTTCTTCCCACGTTTTACTAAAAATCAAAATGTCATCCAAATACACAATAACGAAATCATCAAAAAAAGGCCTAAGCACATCATTCATTAATCTCATGAAAGTAGCAGGGGCATTGGTCAAGCCAAAAGGCATAACCAGCCACTCATACAATCCCTGCTTTGTTTTGAAAGTAGTCTTCCATGCATCTTGCTCTACAACTCTGACCTGATGGTATCCACTGTGCAAATCCAGCGTGGTGAAATAAACAGCTTCCTTCAATTGATCCAAAAGATCATCTATGCAAGGAAGGGGATAACGATTTTTTATTGTTATTTTATTCAGCGCTCGGTAGTCAATGCACATTCTCCACGAGACATCTTTCTTTCTCACCAAAACGATTGGTGACCCACATGGTGATGTGTTGGGCCTGATGAACCCCTTCTCGAGCAACTCCTGCACCTGCTTCTTAATTTCAACATTCTCTAAAGCAAACAACCTGTACATCCCAATGTTAGGCAATGGAACATCTTGCTGCAAAATAATATCATGTACTATTTCCTTTTTGGGTGGTAGACCTTTAGGTTCCTAATACAGGACATCATACTTTGAAACAATGTTTTCTATATCAGCTTGCTGCTGAGCATTACAGCCCTCAAATACATTGGTATTATCATGTTTCTTTTCCTTTACAACTATTAGTAAGAATTGTTTGCATGAATTTATCACTCTTTTCATCTGCCCAGAATTTATGACAGCATAATTATTCTTGAGCTTGTGAGCTCTTACCAAGTATTCGATTCCATCTTTAACAAGTAGATACTTGTTCTCAGCTCTATAGGAAATAGCCTTCTATCATACAAGTAAGGACTTCCTAAAACAATTCCACATATATCCAAAGGAATTACATCTAACTCAACCTCATCTACAAATGCTGACCCAAAAGAAAAATTGAGTTTGCACTGTCTAGTCACTTGTAGTTGTGCTTTATCATTCAACCATCCTAATGGGTATGGTTTCTTGTGAGGTGTAGTTGCTAATCCCAATTTCTTTACAATTGCTTCAGAGATCAAATTTACTTGTGAGCCACTATCAACGAAGTATCAATCTTTTGATGTTTGGAAATAACTCGAATATGGAAAAGCTCGTGTCTTTTTCTCTCATGTTCTTCATCAATAATAGTTTGAGCAGAATTACTAGTAGATGCTTTAGAATTCTTACCTTTTATACCTATGGCTACAATGATTGTTTCATCTCCCGAGTCTGACCCCAAATCTTTCTGAATAGTTGTAGCAGTGTTCTTCTTCTTGCCCTCGGACTTCTTAGGTCTCAACTCTGGATGAAGAATCCAACAGTGCTCATCATCATGCCCCTCCTTTTTACAGTGAGTGCATGAAGCTTTGTTTTTTTGTTTAGTGTTAGCCTTCATCGCTTTCCACTTCAGCTTTCTTTTCTCCTTACTCTTGCTTGCAGTGGGTTGGTATGGTCCCCCCACTTCTGGATTTCCATTCTTTCCTCTAGCTTCTAGATGAGTAGCTTGTACAGATACCTCATCTATACTAGTGGGATTAAACATGAGGATGGTATGCCTCATGTAGCTGTGTAGACCACCAATGTACTTCAAAAGAGTCTCTGGTGAGTCTAATGGGATCCTTAGAATCAATGCTCTCTTTCTAAATTCTTGAGTGTACCCTTCCACACTTTGCCCTTTCAACTGTCGAAGAGTTTTCCAACTCATCATGGCTTGTTGCATGTAGGCCAATGGACAGAACTGCTTCTTGATTGCAGAAACAAAGTCACTCCAAACAGAGATAGTCTTCCCATGTCTTTTCATGTCAGCTTGGGTTCTGCCTTCCCATCAAACCAAGGCAGTGCCTCCTAGGCATAGGCTTGCTAGCTGAATTTTGCTCTTGTCTGAGTCAATGTTTTGCACTCTGCAATACACATCAATTTGTCTAATCCAGTTGTCCAACTTTTCAACATTTAGCTCTCCATCATATATAGGCAAGTCAAATTTAACATCTAACTTAATCAAAGATGCTTTCTTATTATGCACAGGGCTATTAGGAGGTGTGAGAAAGCTTTCCTCTTTCCCCTTTCCTGTTGAGTGGTCGTGAGAATGAGACTCATCTTCTTCTTTGTCTTGTTTAGAACCTGATGAATCTTCATCCTTATGCTTTCTAAAGTCCCTATACATTTCTTCTATCATAGACTTTATAGCTAAGAAACTCTCTATGAATTGAAGGTCTGGCCCCATAGAACCTTCCTCTGACATTGTCTTTCGAGAATAGACTTTCCCAATTTCAGGATTAGTTTCAACCAACTCTCCTTCTCCTAATTTGAGCTTTGATCTAGTGAGCATTCAACAGCTAAACAACACAAGCTTGTCTAACCATATAGCCTGGGGCTCTCATACCACTTGATCTAATAATAATCACCCTGTGAGTGACCTTAGTTAAAGATTTATTAAATGAAGGTATTACAGACTCATGTGTTTGTGTGTGTGTCTATGTTATTTAAGCAACGAATCGATCAAATTGCTAATACACAGACACTTGAAATGGAAAACAGCAGAGAAATACAATAAGCAATACAAGAACACAAAAATTTAATAAGGAGTTCACCCTATTCTCCAAGGCTACGTCTCCGATCCAGCTCTCAGTGGTGGCCTTCTTTTATTGTGTCTTGAAGCAGAGAATTACAATGAAGGAGCTCAATGTGAGTCTCCTGAAACGGAATATGCTTGGCAAGGTGGTTCTTGGATGCCCCAAGCCACTAGAGTACACAGACTCTTTTCCTTACCAGCTCTGTGACCTTCTGGTCTACAATGGAGAGAGCCCCATGTGGTGCTCAGTCCCGATAGATCCTCTTTGGGATGGCTTGAATCCCTCAAGCTCTCTGGTGCTCGATGTTGCCTTTGGTCAGCTCGGCCCTCTGTCTTCCGTTCTGTTGTTGCTTCATTGTCTTTCTTCTCTCTGTTCTTCCTTTCTGTGTTCCGTCTTCCTCTCGAGGTTCTGGTTGTTCTTCTCTCTATCTCTCTCTGCGTGTGTTTTGTTTTCTGTTCATGGCTTAAAACCATTCGTACCCATGGCTCTTCGATTCCTCTTCCACTTCCCGTCAGATCGCCTACTACAGCTTCACTTGGAGTTCCCTGTTCGACATCATCATAAAGCTCACAGGGAGTGGCCACATGTCCCCCTGCAGCTGCGCCAATTTGCTTCGTCGGTTCGGTTTTTCTGTTACATCGTGGAATGAGTCTTTTGCCACCTTGGCAGTCAAATCGGACGTCAAATCTTTACAAACTGCAGCTTAATCCCCCATCAATTCCGCTTCCTCCATCGGGCGCGATCTCAGTCGTTAGATCTAGGGCCTCTAGATCCGACGCCATACGCACGTTTCACGCAGTTGACTTGCTCGATCGTTAACGCGCAATCAGCAGCGGTTTTCTCCCTCCTCCGCTTGCCACGCGTCGATTGCTGAGTGGGATCGCTCTATTTTCGCCAATTCCGCTTACCGTTTGAGGGTGCCCCCGATCAATACCGTCGGTTTTCGGAGCACGGGTCCCGCCTTTAGCGCTTAGCTATTTATCCCACAATTTTCCCAACTCTCATTCGACCGAGCGCTCGGGGCTTCTCCAATTTGGGGTTTTTTGCCCAGAATCACGCATCAAAAACTACCTCTGTTTCCCAATCAGGGCCTCCCAGGGGCTTAATTCGCCTCCCGCGCAGTCTCCATGGGCCTCGATCAGCGCGCTTTGACCGAGGTCCTCGTCGTTCCACGCTGGCTACCATTGCCACTGGTTTAGAGGTGTTTTTGATCGTTGCTGTAAATTCTTTGAAGTCTGTCCCGACCTAGTACAGCCATGGCTTTGTTTAATCTCTCTTTATGGATCCAATTCAGATCACCAGTGAATGAATTATTGACATACAAGGTAAATACCTAAACATGCCAGAATCAAATAAATATATCTTTATGGAATACTTGTTATGCCACCACCATAAAATAACTAATACATTATTCCAAATATATTAATACAAAAAAATTTAATTAAATAAAAAAATTATATATATATATATATATATATATATATAACTATGTAAACCTAAAGGTTCTAAACTAAATTATTAAAGTTAAAAGTTAAAAGAGAATTATGATGTTCTAAAAGAATTAATTTTTAACTTAAAGATCAAACATTAAAATAAAAATAAAATAACATTAAATAAACCCTAATGAAAAGGGACTACATAAATTAATAAAATGATGAGTGTCAAATAAAATGTGACTACCTCCTTAAATCACTGTGACGAGCCATGAAAAGGGACAAGGGGCAAGAATCCTCACCTCATAGCCACGGCGGTGGAGGATGAATGAACGATGGCTCTAAGCAATAAAAGAGAAGGGAGTGCGACGGAGAAGGGATCCTTTTTTTGCCTTGAGAGCGCAATCCAGGAAGGGAGAACTTACTGTAAAGAACTATAGTTAGAGCAGCCTTGATTGTCCTTGAAGCTTTTGGGCATGAGGGCCAAATTACTTCAAATTTGAAGTATTTTGGAGCTAGGTACCGAGATTTTGCCCAATTTGGTAGGGAGGTGTTGGTCTTTTGATAAAAAGAGCAAATTTGGAGCGTCAACAGCCCGGGATTGACCTCAACAGCAAAAACAATCCCAGGTCTTCTTCAGCACATTTAAATTTTTAAATCCCAATTACCGTCTGGTTAAAAATTCCACAGTGAGGGTATTACACTAGGGGTAGGTTGTGTACCTTTGACATTGAAAATCCATCAAATTCTGTAAATCAAAATATAAAATCCTTCTGACCTAGCTAGGGTTTCTCTAGCCTAGCGAAGTTGCAAAGGGATTCCTTGGTAAAGCAAAAATCAATAATCAAATTCACTTTGACTCCATTGACCACAATTGGCTAGGCACTAATCCCAATCCTTGGTTATCACCCTAAAACTTCATTTTTCTCTTTTCCACAAATTTTTTGCCCTAACCCTAGACGACTTAGCTAGGACATCAAGTGAATTCCTTTTGAGCCATCATCTTGCAGAGCAAGTTGGCGAGGAACTGCGCTGGGGTGTCTCCTACAAGCCCTCCAAATTGGAGGCCTATCCCACGGTTCGTTTGTGAGAAACATCAAGCCCTAGGTCTGAAACTGTTTGGTCTAGGTCTTCTATTGTTAGTGGCAACTTTGAAGGTTGCTTTACCCAAAAACTCAAAGGAAGTTAACTATTCTTGTGACCTTCTCTTATCCTCGCTTAACTTAAACACTCTTTAAAGGATTTCTCAAACCCTAGGTCAAGCTTGGATCCTCCCAAGGCCCCCTTTGTGGGGTCCCATATCTTCATCATTCCTTATCTCACAAGGCCACTTAAGGATCCTTGTTTCTTAGAGAGTCTTCGGTATAGGATACCCTCCACAATTGAACATCCATATTCCCTAGGTCTAGGCCTCCCTTGAGCCTTTCTTGGAGAGCCCCTTACCTTGCCCTTGGGACAAGCAAGCTATTATTTGAGCCTCTCCATTGAATGGGCTTTGGAAATCATCTTATACCTCATCATTGACTTATCCCTTGTAGTGATTTTCTTTATACCGAGACTCCCCCCATGGGTGAAAGTGTGTAAAGAGCAAGCAACATTGACTGAGGTGACAGTGGGTCCTTGTCCCGTTGTTGTCACTTAGTCTAGTAGTAGTCCCTCCCAAACCCCTCCTAGATTGAGCAGTAACAAAACCCATGCTTTAATAATAATAACTTTTTCTTTTTCTTTTCTTGTTTGTTACATAGGATACATATTGAAATGAGTACAACAATTATGAAGATCGAAACTAGTTACATTTCTCAACACTCCCTCTTAACTAGGGAGGTATTCATAATTGTACAACTAGTACAACATCATATCTCCCACTGAAGAGTTCTCACAAGAAGAGTCGGATTGATAAGCCATACTGTAAGCATCATTATTGTGACCAGCACTATCTTTGAGGCCTAACTAGACAAACTCTACTTTAAACAAGAGCATTATGTTGGGAGGCTTTATGTGTGATACTGCACTACCTCTACAAGGTATATAGTCCATCCGAATGTCCACAAGATATGTCCTTTTAGGACTATTCTTATCTTGGATCTCCAATCTTGAGTCCTTAAAGAATATTTGTCCTCTTCAATCACTCTTCTCTTGAATGTCTGTCCCATTCTCAAAGAGTGTTGGTACCTTTCCTTTCTTGGATGTTATATCCTCAAGGAAACCACAAATGCTTATCCAATCCTCTGTCATTCTCTCTTCATCACCTGAAGAAGAGAATGCACATGTGATGTCCAACATCACTCCCTCTCAACCAGAGAGGACAACCCTATTCTCTTTTTGACTAGAGAATAGATCCCTTGCTCCTATTCAAGGAGACTCCTTTTACTCCCTCTCAAATCTAGAGGAGATCCAAACTTCCTTTCTATTTGGGAAGTCAACATCACAAGCCTTATAGCTTGTCTTCATAAGAGTACCAGCGACTTGATCTTCATAGCTGCATGGTTTCCTCTCTCCTTCGCATCTCAAGCTTGCTTCCTTTTGTGGTGTCAGGGAGCCATCTTCACTCTTCAATCTTGTGACAAGTTCCAGGTCATTCTTCTTGCTTATCACTTCCATCCTTGTTATCATAGATGAAGACATTGTATTGAGCCTTTCCAAACTTTAAGTTGATCATAGCTTCCTTTGAAAGTGATCTTCCTTTGACCTTCAGGTTATCTTCTCGCACTGGTACCTTTTCAATCCCAAGATGTCCACATCTTGACTTCACAATTGCCAGGTACCAAACACTGAAATTCCCCAATATTCTTCATCCACACAGTTGAACTCGCCTCAACTGTCATTATATATGCCTGCAACATTATTCCAGGTAGCAAAATAATATGTTAACCAAACAACCAAATCATAAACAAATCAAACTTACTTCATCATGATGACCGTCTCGTACCATCAACATCCTCATCGACCATCTCCACTTGAAACTTCCTTCTTGCACCAGAGTGCCCAAAGATCGAACTTGATTACCAAGTTATAACTTTTCTTCCAGAGATTATATTGGATGTTAATCAATGTTGTATATTCTAGAGAAAGTCTTAAAGCTTCTTTTTCAAGCATCATATTATATACTAAAGCATATTTTATGACCAACTTTCTTTACTCAAGATTTGATACATATGAATCTTATCCAAAGTTCTACATCAAGCATGCATTCCTATGCTTTCACCCAATCATCTAACTATCTGCCCTAAAAATGAGCTTACAACCTGACCCATTGCATTCCTTCATCCATTTACCAATATTGTTTCCACATTATATTGAATGCATACTATCCTTGTCATAGTGCTCCTCCTGAGAATCTTTCAAGATGATGCTTCTCCTAGGATCGTGATGATCCACTTAAGCAAGAAGACAACCTCCAACATAGTGTTAGATAATAATTGGATGAACATTATGCAAAAATGGTCTATCTATCTATCTAGATGATCTCTATAAAGCAACTTAATCATGTAAATTCTAAACATACCACTATCATATGCTTCTCTTTATGATGTTCTGCATAATGCATACTATCCTAAACTAAACAACAACCTTCATAGAGAACCTGATAGCCAAAGGGCCTTCTTCAATAGTAAATATCCTTCACTTCTTCCTTCTTTGGCTTCTTCTCCAGTTCTCCTATTTCTTCAGCTATGTGTGCCTCACTTCTTTCCTTTCTCTTGTTGTTCTGTTGGCTTGGACAGTCCCTCTTAAAGTGTCCAAACTCATTGCATTTAAAGCATTGAACCTTGGACATGTCTTTCTTCTTGGACTTTCCAAACTTCCCTTTCTTCAGCCTCTTGACTCGGGTTATAAAGGCTTGAGATTGCTCATCTAATCTACTATCATCTTTGACTTTGATCCTTGATTCCTCCAATATGCATTGAGCCCACAACTCATCAAAGGGAGTTGAATCTTTCTTAGAGTAGAAGCTTGTTGCAACACTGCTCCATTCTGGTGGCAATGCATTCAGTACACATATGGTCACTTCCGAATCATATATTGTTTCCCCAAGTCCCTACAGATGGTCTCTTAGTTGAGAGACTTTCATAAGAAAGGATGCCATATCTTTATCCTTTGATTTCTTCACTCTATATAGCTTGTTCCACAAAGACATCTTTTGTCTTGATGTACTTACAAAATACAAGTTCACTAGCTTGTAATACATAGCCTTGGAAGTCTTCAAATTTCCAATGAATGAAACAAGAGAATCTTTAATGGATCCCACTATGATCTTTTGTGCCCTGACTTCCCCTTTCTTGTACTTTTCTAGTTCTTAAGTCTTGTCTTTCTCTGATATAGTAACTTCCCTAGTAACATACTCCATTACTTCTTGTTCTGTGAGAATCAGATCAACCCTTTTCTTCCATGCCAGATAATTTGATGCTCCTACGAGCTTGTTTCTCTCCTTGCAGAAAGAACCCATATGATTTGTAGATTTAGACATGATATAATAATATGATACTTCTGAGAGGAGTTCAAACCTATCATTTTCCTTCTTTTCTCCACACAATTGTCCTGATGATGAGTCTGGTTTTAGACTCGAAACATCGATCATAAAAAAGATGAGCACTGTGGAAAATCCGAACTCCTCTCAGAAACCACACCACAGTAATCTGCAATCCAATATGATACTTACTTGATGATCAAGATGCTCCTCTTCCTTGATGATGTCTTCAACCTTCTTGATGCCTTCAAGATCCTTGAAGAGACTTCCTTGAAAGATGTTCCCTAGGATTCCTCCAATAACAGCTTCCAAGAGTGATGAATGATAAGGTCCTTTGATGCTTCTTTTAAAGAGGTTTACCAATGAGTCTTTCAACTAGATCCTTCAAGAGACAATCCTTCTTGAACTTTCCTTGAGAGTTTCCTTTTTTTCTTCCCCTTGACAAATAATTCCTTCTAGTGTCTTTCCAATTACCTCCCTTGTTCACCTTAGCTCTGATACCATGTTGGAAAAATGCAAAGTGGCAGCTATTAAACTTATTTTCCTTTAACCTTGATATTTGCTTGTGAATCTTAATTATCTTTTTTATGTTCTTTAGTTAGATTTTTTCATCAAACAATATCAAGAACAGTAACAGCAACAATAAGTGACAAAGATATTAAGCTCTCAGTCAGGGCAAAACCCCTCCAAGAGGAAAACCCGAAAACTCTTCTCTTCTTAGAATCGGCGTCAAATGAGATATAAAGACCTAAACCCTAGACCAAGGTCTTCTCCTAGTACCAAGTCAGCCCTTCCTCAAGTCCTTACTTGATTCTGCACCAACCAGCTTCAATACTACAACTTCGACCTAATAGCTTCAATACTGCAACTCGTCCTGCAATTTCGACCTTGCAGCTTCCTCAAAAACCCTAATCCAGCCTCCTCCTAAGACCTTCCTAGAGCAAGACAGCTCTTTCCAAGGTCAACGAGGTCTAGATAGAGTATTCTCTCCTCCAGATACAGGTTACTGCACGTCGTCCTACTGCAACTCGGACCTGCAACTTCGACCTCTTCTGGAAGCCCAAAAACCCTAGAATTTCGCACGTGTGGGAGAGATAGAGCCCAAAAACAAGAAAATTTTGTCCTTTCTTCTCTTAGACCTTCGCTCTCCTTCTTCCAACTTCCCAACTACAGATCAAACTCTTCCTTGATATATTGAATTTGTGCAGTGAGTGAGTCCCAAATGAGGTCAAACTGCTCCTTTATATAGCCTTCTCAAGGGGTCGAGTTCCCTCCTTTAGGCCGACTTAATGCCGCCAGGGCTAACTTGTACTTTTGGAGTTTCCAGGACTTTCTAGACTCAAAATAATTCTTTTTACAATTACATTTTGCCCGTAAGGGTGTTATAAACATGATGTTGACTCCTTTGACTCATGACAATAAATCCTAAGACCTAACAAACCCTAGAAGCACGAAGAACATACTTTTACCTAAAAGACCATCAATTATAAGCATGAAACCCATGCTTTAATAATAATAACTTTTTCTTTTCTTGTTTGTTACATAGGATACATATTGAAATGAGTACAACAATTATGAAGACCGAAACTAGTTACCTTTCTCAACAAAGGGGAAGGCAATGTTATGAATAAAATATATATAAATAATATAAATATATGAATAAATAATAAATGTAATAATAGTTAATTAAACAATAACTATTTACTAAAGAGGCATGTCTCTAAGGACGTGACCAGTCATGAAAGGACACCTGCCTAGGTATATAAGCGAGCCCCCTCATTTGTAACACGATATCTCATATCTCTTGTATTCAACATTCTTTGTATAAATATATTTGTCCTATCATGGATATTTATATATTTCAGATCCTATAGCATAACGACATCAAGCAATTGTTGCCCACCTCACAAGAAGGTATTTTAAATATATATTATATATATATATATATATATATATATATATATCAATTCTATTTTGTTTCATTTGCAAAATCTTAGACTTTACAGTGGGGCTAGCAAGGTTGAAAAAAACTGTAATGTGTAAGAAAAAATGGTGTAGACAGTCCCAACTTTATTAGTTTGGTATATAAAGACCCAAATTTTGTAGCAATTATGGGTTTTCTAGTAATAGCTCTAAGTTGAAACAACTTCACCTAATTAACAGGAAAAATATGTCTCCCTACCCTTACAACCTTATGGTCATTAAACTGTTACGACAATCAACTATTATCATATAAGGAAGTTATCTTTTCATGACTGTAAATATGTTATGCTCTTAACCTGCAAGCCGATACCAGAATACCAAATATGCGAAGAAATATACCCAGAACATAGAACAATGAGAAACAACAGCAAGTATTTTATTATTCAGAAAGCAATGTTCACTTGCCTCTTCGAGGGGGCAACCTCCAATAGAGCTGAGCTCGACTACAAAATAAGACATGATGCTCCTCGCAGCGAGTCTCTATCCTTTATATATGATTCATACATGCAATACCATGGGGCAATACCATGGTTCTTATTGAAACCATCTATCTAATACCATGGCCCATTTGCAACTAACTGTGGTCCCGTCATTAAATGCGGGTTAACCACTTACAATTATTAATATGGGCTTTATTAACTCTTTACTTAACTATAACTATGACTATCTACTACATAATAAGGGGTTTAGGGTGGGGACCCTAACATGCCCTCCCCCATAAGAATAGCCTTGTCCTCAAGGCTGAAGCTGCGGAAACTGCTGAAGAATAGTGGTTGGTTCCCAGGTTGCATCTTCCGGACACATGTCTTTCCACTTGACAAGGACTTCCTTGATCATGCGGCCACACAAGTGCCGTTCTCGTGTGTCCAGGACCTGTTCAGGTTGGAGCCAGATTGACCCTTCTTCATCCAGTTCAGGTAGGCTGGTTTTAATTCCGCAATTGTTCCCAATCACTTTCTTGAGGCATGAGACATGGAAAACTAGATGGATTTTTGCAGTGGGCGGGAAAGCTAACTTGTAGGCCACTTCTCCAATGCGCTGAAGTACTTGATACGGTCTGTAGAATTTTGGAGATAGTTTCTGACACCCCTTGTCTTTGAGTGATGTTTGCTTATATGGTTGCAGCCTCAAAAATCCCTGATCTCCTTCTTGAAATTGGCATTCTGAGCGATGTTGATATACCTGTTGCTTCATGCGGTTTTGAGCTTGATGAAGATTCTCTCTAAGATGGGAGAGCATGGTTGTGCGGTTCTATAGGAGTTGATCCATTGCTTGTAGCTTTGAGCACCCCTTGATATAAGAAGTAGGGGAAGGAGGGAGTTGACCATAAACTGCTTCATATGGAGTCATTTTGGTGGTGGCATGAATAGTTGGTGTAATACCACCAATTCAGCTAGAGGTAAACCACTGTACCCAGAGATGTTGCTTTTCTGAAGTGAAACACCTAAGGTAGGTTTCCAGACATTTGTTGACTGCTTCAGTTTGACCATCAGTTTGTGGATGATAGGAAGCATTGAGCTTTAGTTGGGTACCTTGTAGCCTGAAGAGTTCCTGCCAAAAATTACTGGTGAAGACCAGGTCACGATCAGACACAATGGAAGTGGGCATGCCATGCAATTTGAAGATTTGATCCATGAAAGATTGAGCGACCAAAGTTGGTGTAAAAGAGTGGGGTAGGGCGCAAAAATGAGCATACTTAGAAAGTCTGTCCACCACCACCATGATGACTGACTTGTTTCCTGACTTTGGAAGACCTGTAATGAAATCCATAGAAACCTCCGTCCATATTGATGTCGATATGGGCAATGGTTGTAATGTGCCTAGTGTTTTGACAGTCTCTCCTTTGTGGCGCTGACAAACGTCGCATTCCGCTACAAAAGTAAGAATGTCCTTTTTCATTCCTGTCCAAAAAAATGATCTTCGAGTGCGAGCATACGTCTTCTAAAAGCCTGAATGTCCTGCAGTGGGGGATGAGTGCAACTCCACCAAAATGCGGCTTTTGAGGGTGGACATTGGTGATAGTACGACATTGTCCTTATAGTGCAGAATCTCATCCTGCCACGAGTAGCCCTTGGTGGAATTTGGATCCGCCTGCAATTGAGTAATGAGTTGGGAGAGCCAGGGATGTGAAAACCATTCCCTGCGAACCTCTTCAATCCATTCTGGAATGGGAAGGGAAATTGCGAGCAGGATATTTTCGTCCTCATATTGGCAAGATAATGCATCTGCTACAATCTTTTCACGCCCTTTCTTGTATATTATCTCATAATCATATCCTAACACTTTGGCGAGCCATTTATTTTGTTGTAGTGAGGATAGGCGTTGCTCCAAAAAATATTTAAGACTTTGATGGTCTGTGCGGATTTGGAAGGGTCACCCCAACAAGTAAGGTCGCCAAGTATCTACTGCATGTAAGATGGCCATCATCTCCTTCTCATAGGTAGATTGTCCCAGATTCTTCCCACTTAGTTGTTGGCTTGTGAAGGCCAAGGGTCGACCTTCCTGTATTAAGACTGCCCCAATACCCATACCCGAAGCATCACATTCAATGACAAAAGATTTGGTGAAGTCGGGTAGTGCTAAGACTGGAGTGGAACACACGGCATTTTTGAAAGCTGTAAAGGCCTGTTGTGCTTCATCATTCCAGAGGAATGAATTTTTCTTGAGGAGTTGAGTGAGGGGCCTCGCAATGCGACCATAGTTGCAGACAAATTTGCGATAGTAGCCCGTGAGACCCAAAAATCCTCTCAAGCTCTTCAAGGTCTTAGGTTGAGGCCAATCCTGCATTGCCTGGATCTTTTTAGGGTCCACCGTGACACCTTCACGCCCCACAATGTGGCCCAAATACTCAACTTCTTCCATGCCAAAAGAACACTTGGACATCTTAACAAATAATTTATGCTCGCGGAGCAGTTGCAAGAGTAGATCTACATGCTAAAGATGTGCGGCCCAAGTGCGACTGTAGATGAGGATGTCATCGAAGAAAACAAGGACAAATTTTCTGAGATATGGTTTGTGTAGGTGGTTCATAAGGCTCTGAAAAGTAGATGGGGCATTACAAAGACCGAATGGCATGGCCAGGAACTCATAATGGCCTTCATGAGTTCTGAGAGCAGTCTTTGGAATGTCGACTTCTTTCATGCGAATTTGGTCGTAGCCTGAGCGAAGATCAAACTTAGTGAAGAATTGAGCCCCATTTAGTTCATCTAGCAATTCATCAACAATCGGGATGGGAAATTTATCTTTGACTGTCAACTTATTGAGGGCCCTGAAGTTTGGACACATACGCCATCTGAATGGCTACCATTATTAGATGATGCCACTAATGCTACTATTGTGGATTGGGCTAAGATATTGTTTGACAATTTAGCCACAACCATTTTAAATTACTGGTCCAAAAGAACTACTACTCCGAGGATTTATCCTCCTTTCTACTTATCTGCTTATGTAATGGATGCAATTTGTTATGTTTCCAAGTTTCCTCTAATGGGTTGGAAATGGACTACTCAGGACCTCTTACCCATTCATGTTTATCACAAGGAATTATGGGATTCCAATTTCATTCCATATTTTTATAAGATTTGTCATGGAGTCATGCTACCTTTGTACAAGATGTTGTATGATAAGGACGCTCCAAGATTTTCTCCCGAAGCGAAGGTCGATATGCTCCCTATCACAAGATGGTTTGGAGAAGAACTTTTCAGCTATGTCAGAGTATTCAGAAGCCTTGCTTCCCCTCATGTCCTACCTTTATATGTCCCTGATAAATTACTGGCACGAGAGATTGCATACCAAACCTACAGGGTAGGAGGTATGAGCAAAGAACTGAAGGACAAGAATGTTGGAAATAATACTGAGAGGGGGGGGGGGGTGAACAGTATTATCAAATCAATATAACTTTTTCATTTCCATATTAAGATTCATATACGCTACTTCAGTTAAGGAAAACCGCGTGTCTACACAACTGTGTGTAATGCAACAAGCTATATCCAGTAAACTTATGATTCAGTTAGTTGTTTCTTAATGAGTGCAACAGAACATTATTAACCATATGAACAGTAAACAGGAGCAGTAAAATAGAACAAATCATCACACACAAGAAGCACTCATGAACACCATGATGTAAGGTGGAAACCCAATGTGGGTGAAAACCACCTGTTGCAAGTCGACTCAATCTTCTTTTTAATAAGAAACTTCTTTTTACAATAATTCTGTACTAGTACGCAAGCTTCTACCTGCAGAAGGTTAAAACCTTTTCCAATTCTCCAGACTCTCCTGGAAAGGAGCTACAACCCCCTTAGCTCTTGTACTAGCCGATCCATTTACTAGTACGCAGGTGCCGGCCTACTGAAATGCTCTGACCTTTACTCGTTTTCCAGCTGCTACTGGAAGGGAGCTACCACCCCCTTAGCTCTTGTACTAGCTGATGTACTAGTACGTAGGTGTCGACCTACAGAAGGCAACAACCTTCTCTTTCTTCCTCCAGGTACCACGTTTCATACATTTTCACACTAGATACTCATGGAACACAACGTAATTTGAAGGTCACATTTCATCTAATTTTCATACTGGACCCATCAATATCATTGAAGCACACAATCAATCAACACTAGCATCATCAATCTCTAAATCACCCAATACTGAATCACTGAAACCCTGTCAACAAACTGTAGTCACCATAACATAGAGCAGAACACAGAACTCTGCAACAACTTTCAGATCTAACTGTATCATAAAAAATCATGGATCAGAGTGCATACGCTACTTGGAAGAGCCTAACTAGCGTGTATGCGCAACTTCATCAAAGCGAACCAACGTATATGTCATCAATTATTTACTTATAACTTTGCTGCACTTCCTGACTTAAGACATACCCAGATCATTAAGGATACTACGTATGTTAGCAACCAGATCTTAGTTCATTAAATCACATAAAGATAAGTCATTCTAATCCTGATCCATTATAGATCTCATCCATCAATACTGAAGCTAAACATAATCAACCAATCTGAATATGCAGCATACTAACACCAGTAAACAGTCATCAGTACTTATCAACAACTAGAAACACCTGTAACTTCAAACATCATAGCTCATATGGTATACGCTACTTAGATGTATCTAACCTGCGTATGTACACACTTTTATCACAGTCAACTAGCGTATATGTCTATAAATATTCATTCATGATTTGCAGCTATTCCAAACTTGAGTTATACCCAGATCATAACATTTACAGAACATTACATGCGTCAGTATACAAATCTAGACTAAACAAGGTCAAACCGTATAAAGATGATTCATTGCAAGCCATTAGATCCCTATCTATCCTTAGAACTTGTTCTTCATCAACCGTTGAGATTCCTCCTTAGCTTAGATCAAGCAAGGTATCATGAACTCATAACATGCATATTGGATCTCATACTTCATCAGATATTCAAGACTTTCTCAATGCCTTTGCCTAATGATCTTCTCCTTTTATAGTCTTAGGCCTTACTCAATACCATGGTCCAAAACTATTTAGAACCAATACTAGGGACCCAATACCTGGGTTCAACACTTCGGACGCAATACCAAGGTCCAAAGCCATAGGTCTAAATACCATGGACCCAAAATAAGCTTTCCCACATGTATTTGTTTTTCCGTGCATGAAAGTGCGTGCATACGCATATGCGACTTTTGATCAACAATCCCGCATGTATACGCGCCTTTGTATATAGTTAACCTGCATGTATAACCTACTTGGTATATAGCAAACCTGCGTATATACGCGACTTGGTACATAGTAAACATGCGTATGTACACGACTTGGTATATAGTGAACCTACGTATATACTCTTCTTTCTTCATTCTTTGTAGTCTCTGATCATCAACTCTTTGCTACTGACCTGCTGCACTATGATCTGTCATCTATGTGAGTTGCCATCAAGGACAACACTTGTATCATAATGCCAACAATCTCCCCCTTTGGACTTGATGGCAAAGTTAACTTGTCGTACTGAGAACTGTCATATGATTCCTTTGAGCTGTCTTGCATCTCATGTATTCTGTCACATATGATATCTCTTCTGTAGATTCATCTAGTTATATATAAGTGAGTTGTTCTTCTACGAGTGGGTTTCCATCAAGTACAACATATGCATCATAATGCCAACAATCTCCCCCTTTGGACTTGATGGCAACAACACCAATCACTCTCCCCCTTTGACATCAAGGGCAAAAGGGCGACCAAGAATTCTTTCCTTGATAAACATTTCGCTGTCCATACTCCCCCTAAGTACCTGCTGAAAATCTCTGAATGAGCTCCCCTTTGTATATGCCAGGTTACCATTTGTCCATGCTCCTCTGAGTACATGCTGAGTCTCTGCTCTGCTGAAGTTGTTGTGTTATGCTCCCCCTGACTGTAAGCAAGGTCTGCAAAAAGATGTTCTACAAGAAGAACATGACTCTATCATAAATGACCTTCCTATCACCAAGGACTCATACATACATCCATCTCCCAACCCAGTGGGGATGTACCAATATTGACTCATCCACCCAACCAAGTGGGGATACACCAGATACCAAATGTTTGTACATGATTGAAATATTACATCATCCTTCCCATGCATAGTGGGGGTACAAATTACATCATATGATCAAATGACTACAATAGATAGAGACAAACTACTACATCATGAGTCTTGATATGACATTTATAACAGAGACCAAACATCTAAATCATGATAGTCATCAGCAACTATCATACATAGTGTATGATCTGCTCCATAAGCATTAGTCAATAACATCTAGACCAGCAACCTGTATAGCATCAACTTGTGACAAGATATGTCTGCATATAGATATCAATTCATCCTCTTGATCTTGAGCATTATAAAATCATTCACATTATATCATATGCGAAAGACACCATAGGCATCTCATCAACATCAAGATCTGCATGATCCAAGTATCATCACTTGGGAACATCTGCATCAATCAACATATGTAAGTATCAACCTATCATCATATAGGTAAGAACTCATCATCATCATGTCTCCAACAATGCAACTTTGAGTAATCATCCATGTATCCAGCACTATGTATCTTGAGCTCAAGATCATTTGTCAAGACTTCTTGATATCATCAACAACAATCCTCATCCACATGAGTGCCAAGAACTATAGGAATCCTGCATCATAATTGTATTATATGATCATTATGCATATAACGACAACAGCATATGAGTGACTCATCATCAAGTAATGAAGATGTGTATTCAAGCTTTGTACTTCTCCTTATCCTTATGAAGATCACCATGTAAGTACCATATATGCATCATCAGAGAATGAACCACAAATCTGAGTTGAACATCAACTATGTAACCCCAAGAATCATATGAGATTTTTTCATGGACAACTCATAACCATATCATAACAAGATGTATCATTTAGCCATATAAGTATCATCACCAAGGACTACTAACCATAATGCCAACAATGCATTATTAAAAGCATATGCTCCCCCTGAACCTGTGCCATCTTGTTTACTGTCAGATTTGATGATGCATATATCAACGAGAAGTATCAAGTCATCCTCATCCACAAGTTAAGATCAAAACATTTCTAAATATCTTACAAGTATCAAGACATTTCCACACATCATCAACAAATTGTAACTATTATCAAACATAGCAAATAATGGACTGAATCATATTAGACCCTTTTCGTGAGCCTGTCCCTACTGCTTTTCCTCAAACTAAGGATGTCATCGAAGAAAACAAGGACAAATTTTCTGAGATATGGTTTGAGTAGGTTATTCATAAGGCTCTGAAAAGTAGATGGGACATTACAAAGACCGAATGGCATGACCAGAAACTCATAATGGCCTTCATGAGTTCAAAAAGCAGTCTTTGGAATGTCCACTTCTTTCATGCGAATTTGGTGGTAACCTGAACGAAAATCAAGCTTAGTGAAGAATTGAGCCCCATTTAGTTCATCCAGCAAATCATCAACAACCGGGATGGGAAATTTATCTTTGACTGTCAACTTATTGAGGGCCTTGAAGTCTGGACACATACACCATTCCCCATCTTTCTTGAGCACCATGACCACCAGTGATGAATAAGGACTAACGCTGGGACGAATGACGCGTGCTTCCAAAAATTCCTTGATTATTTTTTCTATTTCATTCTTTTGGGCGAACAGATATCTATATGGGCGCACATTTGGTGGTTGGGCCCCTGGGACCAAAGTGATGCTATGATCATGTTCCCCTCTCGAGGGTGGAAGCTCATGAGGCTTGTCAAAGACTGGCAGATGGTTATTTAAGATCTGTTGCATCTCAGGATGAATTGGAAGAGAATTGGGTTCGAAGGCCTGGATGGTATTAAATTGAGCTATAACTCCATGATGGCCCTTTTTTAACAATTTTTCCATCCAATGTGAGTTGATGATAGAGGGAGCTCGTGCCTAGAGTTCGCGGAGGGTATGTATGTGGTTGTTCTGCTTAAAGCTCATATATAACTCCTGGAAATCCATTGTGATTGGGCGAAGTGTGTGAAGCCATTCAACACCTAGGACAATGTTGCACCCTCCCATGTGTATGGCAAACATGTGGGTCTTTAACTGATAATCCCCCATTTGAAGTTTGACATTTTCACAGAGGCCTTCACATTTCATTGTTCCCCCATCAGCAATTTGGACTTGGAAGTTAGAAACTGCTCGTACAAAACAATGCACTGCTTCTGTGACTTTTTGATGGATAAAATTATGGGTACTTCCACTATCAATCAAGACTACTACTGGGTGATGCTTAATAAAACCTCTGATTTTGAGAGTTTGAGGCGAAGAAATCCCTGCCAAAGCATGCAGCGAAATAACTGGTTCTTAAGGTACATTGTCCTTCTGGTTGTCCTCTTCTTCCTCCTCTGGTTCCTCAAGTGGTGGGGCTTCCTCCGATGAGCTATGATCAGTAGCATCAATTTGAAAAAAATTGGGCTCCTTGCATTTATGCTCGGGGAGTATTTTTCATCACAGTAGTAGCATAATCCCTGCTTTCTTCTTTCTGCCATTTCTGCAGGTGACACCTTTTGAACCTTTAGTGTTTGGGTAGTGCTGTGAGCCTGTGGGGGGCGAACCTTGGCGGTGAAATTTAGCCGATTGGATTGGGCCGCTAACGCACGTTCTACTTCACGAGCTATCTTGCAAGCCTCCAGCCATGAGGGAGGGTGGTGCAGTCGGACGTGAGCTTGTATGGCCTCTTTAAGACCACTGATAAAACATTCTGTGTAGAACTCATCTTGTAGACCCAAAGTGCGGAAAGCTAAGGCTTCAAAGGCTATAATATATTCATCCACTGTTCTAGTCTGTCGGAGTTTAGTGAGACGACCCAAAAAAGCAGAGTCATGGTCAAAGCGATCCATAAGAGCTTTTTTGAATGTGTTCCAAATCAAGGGCCTTCCATGGCAACGTTGATGCTGTTGCCACCATTGCTATCTTTCATTGTCCAAGTACATGCTCCCCACACTAAGCTGAGTGGCATTATCCAGGATGCAATTTAGATTGAAATATTGCTCCATTTGTGCTATCCATGCTGCCGGGTGAGAGCCATCAAATTTATGCATGTTCAACTTGGGTGGTCGCGGACGGGATTGTGGATGGGTGTGCCCCAGAGGTGAATAGAGTGGCTAGATTCATCCTCACTGTGTTCATTGCCAATATATGCCTCCTCGCGGGTTTCCACCTTGCCCGTAGAGAGTATTGTAGTTATTTTCGTCAGCTGGTCTTGGATGTCTTTCAAGGATGCTTCAAGTTTGTCGATCTTCTCATTCGCCATAGCTTGAGCTCTAGTTTCTACCATGCACCGATCCGATGTACTGGAAATTTTGGGACCGCTTGATTTTTTTTGGCTCTAACAATTGAATGGTACCACCTTGCTCAGCTCGTCGTCTTGATTCTGATGGGCTAAGTCACCAATAAGCGCCCCGGGGGGTCTCAGACATTTTTTGTTTGTTTGTTAATTTCTAATTTGAAAACTCCAAACGAAGTTTTACTCTTTGCTTGGGAATACTGCAGTAGTCGAATCCCCGAAATGTCAATGCTGCCAAAAGTCTTGCGAAAATCACGCCCAGGTATAGGAACCCACACAACTACTCAGATCTAGATGGCGGATCTGATGGATCTGAGAGATCTGAACGATTGATCGGATAGATCTGAACGACGGAACAGATTGCTGCTGCTGTTGCAAAACCCCACTTGCGAGATCTGATCTATTAGAGATTTTGCGTGATCCAGAGATAGAGAAGGGAACTATGGTCTCGAGGAGTGTCAAGTGCTATAGATCGCACTATACATAAGGGTTTGACAATAGTACTCGGCCCATTTTTTCAGGGCACTAACCAAGGAGAATCAACCGTACCTTTAGCCGTACAACCCGACTACCCTATCGTACGACTGAGTAATCTCTCCGAGCGCTGTTCTCGGTGTACTGTAGCAACAAGACGGCCGACGGTTTATCTATGGCGAGGTTTCAAGGGAGCTAGGGGGCTTTCGATATACCAAGAGGGTACTTGGAAGACAGTCCGTGCGCGGTTTTGTCTAATGTGCTACTACTCGAAGGGGTACCCACAGGGGTTTCAAGGGAGTCCAACAAGCGTGACCACCTCTTGTATTTCTTGCGTGCATGCCTCCACAAATCTGCAGGTTTATGCACTCAACGACAGATCACCGTGGTTTAAAGAAGTCGGAACACGTCTCTAGCCAAAAAAAAATTTGCTAAAAAAATGGAGATCCCACCGGCCCTGGAAAGCGCTCTGATACCACTTGTTATGCTCTTAACCTGCAAGACGATACCAGAATACCAAATATGCGAAGAAATATACCCAGAACATAGAACAATGAGAAATAACAACAAGAATTTTATTATTCAGAAAACAATGTTCACTTGCCTTCTTCGAGGGGGCAACCTCCAATAAAGCAAAGCTCGATTAAAAATAAGACACGATGCTCCTTGCTGGGAGTCTCTATCCTTTCTATATGATTCATACATGCAATACCATGGAGCAATATCATGGTTCTTATTTAATACCATCTATCTAATACCATGGCCCATTTGCAACTAACTGTGGTCCCGTCATTAAATGCGGGTTAACCACTTACAATTATTAATATGGGCTTTATTGACTCTTTACTTAACTATAACTATGACTCGATCCTACTACATAAATAAGGGGGTTAGGGTTGGACCCTAACAATGTCCATCTCATACAGGACCCTCATAAAAGAGTCTCTCCACGACTCCAAGTCGTTTTCGGAAGGCCAAGAAATTGACCTTCCCCAAAGGCTTTGTCAGAATATTGATGACTTGCTCATTAGTCGCAATGTGATGGAGCCTTATTGCTCCTCGTTGTACCATATCTTGGATAAAATGGTACCTGATATCTATATGCTTGGAGTGATCATGAAACATGGGATTCTTTGATAATCGGATCCCACTCTGGTTATTGCAGAGGATCACAATGGTATCTAGCACATGTCCAAACAACTCACTGAAGGGCTTCCTCAACCAAACAGCTTCACAGGAGGCCATACTAGCAACTATGTATTCGGCCTCGGCGGTGCTCAAGGCAACTGATTTCTGCTTCCTGCTCATATAGGATATTGAAGCAGAACCCAAAGAAAAACAACATCCAGAAGTGCTCTTGCGGTCCACCACACTGCCAGCCCAATCAACATCAGAATAACCATGCAACCTCACATCTCTGGCAGTGTATCTCAATCCATGAGTGATTGTGCCCCGAAGACATCTCAAAAGATTCTTGGCACCAATCCAATGTATATGATGAGGCTCAACCATATATTGGCTCAATGTGTTAACTGCAAAACATATGTCCGGACGGGAGTTCACCAAGAACATCAATGCTCCTGTGAGTTGACGATACTCAAAAGCATTTCCCATTTCAAGTCTAGCGACACTACCACATAACTTCTTAAAATTAAGTTCCATCAGAGTAGTCATAGGCTTGCAGTCCACCATCACAAATCTTTCAATATCATCACAACATATTTTCCTTGAGAGGAAAATTTCACCTGGATTTTGCCAAACCTCCAACCCTGGGAAATAGTGCATCGGTCCTAGATCCTTCATCTCAAATTTAGAAGCCAACTCCCTTTTACATTTGTGAATGAGAGGGTCTGCACTTCCATAAGCTCCATGCTTGATTTTGTAGAGCCACTTAGAGGTGACAACCAATTTGTATTGGGGTCTAGGGAACACATCCCATACATCATTCTTCATAATTGACTCATATTCTTCATTCATAGCACCCTTACATACATGATGCTTCACTGCTTCTTCAAATGATGAAGGCTCATTTTGAATGATAGTGCTCATGGCGGTCAAATATCCTTGATACCTGTTCGGCTTCATTTTCCACGGAAAGTCCCCTTTGGTGCAATGTGTCTCTCGGCATCTTCGAGAGTCTTCCTAAGCCATGAGGGTCTCCTTTTGGAGGAGGATCAATAGGATCCATAGGTTCATCAACAACATGCATCATTTCGTCTTCTTTTGCACCCTGATTTCTGGTGTCAGCTTCTTTGCCCTTCCTTAGGATAGTAAGGTTGTTGATCTTCCTGAGGGCAATATCTTCGTCGAAGGTGACATCATGACTTATCTCAACTTCCTTTTGACCAGTCACATAAATTCTATATCCCTTAGAATTTTCACTATAGCCCACAAAGATTCCTTTCTTCCCAGATGCACCCAATTTGCTTCTTTTCTCTTTTGGCACATGAAAATATATGAGACTTCCAAAAATTCTAAAATAAGAGAGATCGGGTTTCTTACCGGTGAACATTTCTTCGGGAGTCTTGGAGTCCAATGCTTGATGAGGGCATTAGTTTTGAACATACATGATGTTATTTACAGCGTCAGCCCATAGGAACTTCGGAAGGCCTTGATCATGAAGCATGACACAAACTGCTTCTACAATAGAGCGATTCTTCCTTTTAGCCACACCATTCTACTCAAGAGTGTATGGCGTTGTAGTCTCCCTCTTAATGCCAGCTTCTCTGCAATAATCTTGGAATTCATTGGATTCGTACTCGGTCCCATTATCAGTCCTCAATATCTTGATTTTCTTCTCGGATTGATTTTTGATCAAGGCTTTGAAGTGTCGGAACCAGGTGAACGCTTCATCCTTCTTCTTCAAGAAGTAGATCCAAGTCTTGCTAGAATAATCATCCATAAAGGTGAGATAATATAAGTATCCTACCAAAGAGTTTATGGGCATCATACCAGATCTGTCGGAGTGGATCAATTAAAATATATCTATGGTCTTGCTATTACATGAGGGGAATGGTCCCCTTGTAAGTTTTCCTTTGGCACATCACAGACATACACCTTCATGCTCTACTTTGAACTCGGGCATACTTGTCACCATCTGTCTCACATTGGGTGGGGCCTTATAACAAAAATGGGCAAACCTCTGGTGCCATAGTTCAGATTGTAGAGATGTGTCGCAAGACATGGCTCCCAATAAACTTCCTCCAACTTGATATAAAGTGTCAACCCTGAACCCAAGTGTAAAAGCATCTTTAAAATTTCTTTTCCAAACACGTACCTTTCCATCGATGAATGCCACCTTGAATCCTTTGTCCTCCATGGTTGAAATGGACACTAGGTTCTTCATGAGATTAGGTACATTTACTACTTTTTGCAAATGAATAGTGTTACCCTGATTCAATTGAAGGGTAACATTCCCTACTCCCTTCACAGGATAGGTGGCATCGTCTCCAAGGATGATCTCCAAGTTTGTCTCCTTTTCTATCAGATTAGAGAGGGCTTCCTTGTATCCGGTGAAGTGCCTTGAGGCACCACTATGAATCAGCCAATTTCCCAAAGTGTCCGTAGGAGAGGCAATGGAGAGGGCCAATATAGGATAATACTCTTTTTGCTTATTGTTAACAACATTTGACTCTTCAGACCTAGAGTTCCTTGATTTCTTGGAGGGTCGACCATTTCCTTGATGTCTCACATTCCTTTTTCCTTTGCCATTGGACTTGCCATTCCTTTGATTGTTGTTGTTGGAGTTGCCCATGGAATGATTGTGATCATCATCATGCGATGTGTCCCTTCTATTTGGACACTCCCTTGCATAGTGGCTAAACTTATTGCAAACAAAGCACTTGCCCTCCAAGGGTGGTGAGAGTAAGTTCCCTGTCAGGAATGACTTCTCCAATCGAGAGTAGATCATTCTTGATCTCAGTAATTCTCAATAAATAGGATTGAATATCCTCGTCCTCGCCCTTCTTATAATCCTTCAACTTATTCTTGAGAAAGAGAATTTGATTAGCATTACTAACCTTGAACATGCCGACCAGCCTGTCGTATATCTCCTTGGAGGTCTTCAATTCAGAGATATAGACCACCAGATGCTTGTCAATGGAATCCATGATATTCTTCTTCGCTTTGACTTCAACCTTATTGTACTTGGTCTTTGCAGCAGTTGATGCATTTGAAGGAGGTTCAAGGATTTTACCCTACACATAGTCCATCACTTCTTTTTCTTCCAAGGTCAAATCAAGAGACATTTTCCATCCATGATAGTCATTTTTATCATGGAGTTTGTCTTCAGTCGGGAAGTAGGATGAGGAACCCATTGAACCTTTTGTCCTTGTCCAACTGTCTTTGGTGATTGCTTTTTCACTCTTGCTTGGGCTTTGTCTTCACCTCAACTCCAATACCATGTTAATTTTAGGCAACAATGGAATGTTCTATGCTTTAGACCAATTTTACTTCAATTTATTTATTAGCCCAGTATCAATATTCAGATTAGCAATCACATCAACATGATAGTGAAATGCACATAGAACATAAACATAAATAGTGGAAGACAAGCCAAGACAAGAGGACACAAGATGTGGCATCAGCCAGGGACAAACCCCAATGTGGGGAAACCCTTGATCAAATATTCTTTTAGTCTTCAATAATTCAACAGTGTGCGGTTTAACGGTAGGTCTTCTCGGGCGAAGCTCAGGAGACCCAGGTTCAAATCTCACGGAGTACATTGACCTGTTATGGTGGCTGCTAGAGGGGCGGACTCCCCAAAACCGCAGAGTCTGCTCTTGCTAAACCATAGGTTATTAGTATACCCGACTTACAGGTGGTTGGTTATACTCTTGGTGTTATAGTGGCAGCCATGATGTTTGATCCTGGGTCTCCCCTGGATTAGGCTTGATAGTTACCGATTCACCATGTGTTAAAAAAAAATAATTCAACAGAGAGAGATAGTACAATTTACAAATTTGAGAATTTATAACCGCAGCAAAAGAGCCCTAACTAGAAAAGTCAACGCTGGTCAACAGGAAAGATTTGACCTTCAACAAATCGGTCAACTTCAGCATCCAAACAGCAAGATAAAACAGCCCTCAAAACAGTCAAATTCAGCCCAGTCAAAGTGTGGTCAAACAGCCCACCTGTGGTCAGCCCTAGCTGCAGTCAATGTTGGTCAACACTTGGTGAAACTCCCTTGAAATTTCGGCCTCTTGAAATTTCACTCTCTTAAAATTTCGGACGTGTGGAGAGAGAGGCCCAGAAATCTGTACCCAATCAATGAGGAGAGAGAGAGGTGTGAAGATGAGTGTGTCCAAATTAGGCTAAGTCACCTTCTATTTATATGCAACGTTGAGGATGAATAGATGTGGCTGTTGGGCTTCTGAGCCTACATAAGTTTGCTGGCCGACCTTGACAATTTGACCATAATCAAAATAAATTCATAACTTCATTTGTACATGTCAAAATCGGATGATCTTTAGATCAATCCTACACCTCTTGGAGAGAGGGATCCAAGAAAAATATCAGCTGCCATAAATAAGATGACCCATGTGGAGTTTGGCCATAGTTGCCAATTTTAACAATGTGGTTATTGAGTTGAGTACTGCAATATTGCTTCTTGAGCAATAGTGAAGTCAGCTTGATATGGAACTGATAGGCATAGATATGGTGCTTAGAGGTAAGCCGTTATCCGACAAATCTGCAAGATGATGTCTCTGTTGTAGGCTTAAATACACTCAGAAATAATTCACTTAGCCTTCAAAGGCTGAGGGATCTAATACCTCTTATTGTCCTGTAATGGAGCTTGGGATGAATGCCCTAGAGGGCCGAATCTTAGAAAACAAGACCTACATGATGTGATCAATGATTTTTCTTCTTCGCTGGCCTTGAGCCTCTCAAACACAGAAAAGGATGCCCTAAGAGAGACAAAGTCCTGCCCAGACCATATGCCAAAACCAAAAATCCTTAAGGAGTCTTGCTGGTTTTCAATCTCCTTCTCTAACCTTCTAGAGCACAGAACTTTTGCAAAGATTTCAGAGGGTGATGCCCTACTGAGGGCTGAATGCATTTGCTACAAGTAAAGCTAAAAAATGCGGTCTTTCTCCTGCAAAAGATTACCCAAACGAATCCCCAAACAACCAAAAACAAACCTAAAACCCTATTATCTGATCCGCCTTTGCCTCCAGAGGGCCCAAACAGATTTCAGAGGCTTGATCATATGATATTTTCCATTGAAGTACATATTTTTGTGAAGAAGGCTAAATGAAGCCTTTAAATAGATGGCCTAGATATGAGAAAGGGCTTCCAAAGAGATGACCATTGGAGGGATTTTAGGAAGGTATTCTCTTTCTTTTGATATTTAAATTATTTTTTAAGTTAAGGCCCAAAAGTAGGTCGTCCACCCTTTGGAGATGAGAATTTTACCCCTTTCGTTTTTTTAAATAAAATCCAATGCCCTTCAAACCCTTATTCAGATTTGACCTTTAACTTGGCCAATTAACCTTTGAGGTTTTTGCTTGATCTATAAGATTGGAACTCAACAGAAACTTTAAATCCTTTTCATGATTTGACCTTTTGATTTTTGGGGTTATTGTCCACAAGATGGGGGCGTTGTCTTTAAACTAGAATCTCAAAATCTGAGAAGGCCCTCATGGAGTGCCATATACCACTGGAAGCAACTTGACGAGGAGAATCCAATGGCGAGGATCTCCAACACAAATTTAGTGATTTGCTTCTTCAAAAACCTTCAACAATTGCGGGGTATGTCCATCGTCTAGGGAATCAAAACCATAGAGCTAGGGTTTCCAGCCATCCTTTCATTGGAGCTTCCAACTTGATGCAATCCAAACAAATATTAAGAGTGTTCATTAATGAATGTTGGCATCAATGACAAGACTATTCAACAACATAAAACACCTGTTATTATTAAAATTTATGTTTGTGGACTATGCTTCATTGTACTAGTCATATTTAGTAGATTCTTCTCCTAACAAGGAACATGATAGACATCTTTGGTTGTTACCTTCTTACCTCTTTAGCCGAAGTAGGACATTTCACTTTCCTCTAATCTTGTATTCTTTTCTGCTGCTGAACACAATGAAATCAGATGGTAATTTATCTTCTACAAAATCAAAATACTAGTCAACACTATTGATAAAATGTATATATGCCTCTTACCATTTATCCTTATTGCTCTTTGAATCCTTCTCTTTGGACATGATCACATATTAATTTGTTGCCCCCTTCTGTTTAGCCACACTTGCATGTTTGTTACTGGACTGATCATCAGATCAATGCTGTTGATTGTGTTTTTCATATTACAACCAGTTTCTGCAAAATCTGTTTATATGCCCTACCTTGCCATAATAAAAACATTTAATAACTTTGATACATCTATTTGACCAAGAAGATTTATTTTCATCATTCTATTCTCTCTGCTTGCGGCAAGTGCCACCTCAAAGACCTAAAAATGTGCTCTTGGTTGTGCTTTTCATCTCACAACAGCTTCCTGCAATCTCTGCTTAATAGCTTATATGTCTGAGCTTGCCACATAAAACCATTTAATAATTTCTCTATATTTATCTGTGTTGGAAGATTTATTGTCATCATTCTCTTCTCTTTGTTTGCTGCCCCTGTTTTAAAACTTTGCTGCAAGTGCCACCTCATAGGCCTCAATTCCACTGCTATTCTCAAACTACTTTTTCCATCTGTCTTGCTGCAAGAGCTTAGTGCTCACTGCTTAATTGTTCTGTAGTGAACTAGATCAATTTTTGCATTAGGGTTTCACAATGATATGGGGTTTTAGGCAGAAACTTCTTAAAATCCAACAATTATATTTGATGTAAACAATGTAGAGTGTCGAAAAAAATACAGTAATGGGCAGAAAGAATAACTCAATTCAATATGCAGAAATTCATATAAATTGCAAAACTCAAGCTTGACCAAACAATGTATGCACAGATCAATCACAGTTCAGTAGTGTAAACTGGTTCGGACTCTCAGAGTTCACTTCAGAGTCAATCTTAATCGAATCCTATCAAACTAAGATCAAAACCAGAACCCTAAACAGAGTGACAGAAAGAATAACTCAATTCAATATGCAGCAATTCATATAAATTGCAAAACTCATGCTTGACCAAACATTGTACACAGATCAATCACAGTTCAGTAGTGTAAACTGGTTCGGACTCTCGAGTTCATTTCAGAGTCAATCTTAATCGAATCCTATCAAACTGATATCAAAACCAGAACCCTAACAAGAGTTTGAACTTTGTAACCAACATTGCAACAACCGTTTATTAAAAAAAATTGAAACTATTCTTTAGTCTCTCCTTTGCTCAAGGTCTGCTGCTAAAAATGCCACAATTTCCTTTCTGCCTTATGTCAGCTACAGGGCCCTGAAGACTGTGAGCTTTTACGAGACTTCAGATTCATACGCTGATGTTCATTTATGACATTTTTTGGATGGAACAACTCCAGTTCGAACGTCCTTTTCCGTATTAAATCACCAAATCTGCTGTAAACCTAGGGTTCCACAATAGCTGTAGAGAGATCGGATTTTAGCTTCAGAAGTTCGATGTGTAATCACAAAGCCACACAGATCTGTTATAGAAAACCTGAACCCAATATGAAGCCACAGTCTTCATCTTTTCTTCCGAAATTGCGTCTATTTCAAATGATTAATTCTTCATTGTGCCAGAATATCAATCTATAATGAAAAACTCTGCTGCTTTGACTTAGAAAAGTGACCATACACAAAACTTCATTGTTCCTTAGATTAATAAAGGACAAAATAAAACCAACGTCTCCACCGACTCCCCCACTGGTAATTCCGTCTATTCCGATGCTTGTACAGGGACCTTCGCTTGTTTTGTGGGACTGAATTCGTAAAATCTGCCTCATCACTGTTTTTGTGGACACTTGTGTGTCACCTTGGACCCGTCTGTCACCGGATAACTATTCAAGCCACAATCGATCAACAAGTATGCTTTGACTTCAGTATGTGGACTGCATTGGATGATGCACGGATGGTTCGGGGCGCTGACATGTTTTCTCAGCTGTGCATTTCAATGCCCGACAGATCTTCGAGTGCCTCAACCTGCGTCAATAGCTTAGCATAGGTGCTTTGCTTCCTTTATAATGGTCTTTGATATACTTCAGACCTCCATCTACCCCCTTGAACTAGCGTCAATAGTCCAACACAGGTGTTGTGCTTCTCTTGAGATAGGGCCCTCGATCAGAAGTTGCCCTCCTTCTAGATGATATTTGTATCAGAGCAAAGAGACTCGCATGCCTTCCAATCAGTTGCTCCTGCAAGGAAATTAATACCAATAGAACCTTTGCTGCCTCAAGGTATTCCTGTACCAAGATCAATACCACAAAAGTCACTGTCCAGATAGAAATCCTGTGCCCAAACAGAAAAAAAAAATGGAAAGAAAGAGAGTTTATTGACTAGGGAGGAATATTTCACCACCGAAATTGATAGGGCAAGGGGTCTTAAAACCCTCAGAGCCCCGGCTCAAAAAACAGAGATAAATTGATCCACAATGATGCTCAAAATGAATTCACCCCTTATATTTATAGATTTCCTAGAGGGGTCTCTTCTTCCTAAATGATTGAGTAAACTTTACTCCAAACCCCAATTTTGGGTTTCTTTGCCCAGCTGCCCCAAAACTTGTCCAAACAGTGGGTATTTTGGGATTTTCCCCCTTCATCAATGACTATAGTGTATGGGGATTGATAGGCTACTTCGTCCCTTGGGCAATTAATTTCTCAGGTACATTACATGTTCAATTGCCAGAGCTTTATAAATACAGTTTATGGTGAAGATTTCAATACACTTTGCATAAGAATGACAATTTTTTTTCGAAGTTATAAACATCATATCTTCTTCCATTTTTCTTTCAACTGATTTCAGTTGATCTCTACTATCCTTGATCTTTAGCTTTTGATCTTGTAAGGAGTACACTTCTATTTCAATTGAAAATAATGTATTTTCAAGGAAGAAAGCTCTATTTTTGTCAAAGGTTTCATGCAGGTCTCATAGATTCCCCCCCATGATAATCACTTTATTACCGTCTTGAACTTTGGGAAGCATCTCAATTGTTACAGGAGCTTGGTCAGCATCACAGCCTGTTGATTCTGTCCATCATACTCTGCTTGGACTTCGACATTGGTCTTACTCTGCACTTCTTTTCCCAGTACAAGTTTGTCCAAACCTTTGTTTTCAAATTTTCCATTATTTAAAATTTCGACTATTAAACTTCTTATTTCTGTCCAACATTATATGAGGTAAACTGGCCACTCTTCTTGGATTTGAATACACCATACTAGCCCCCGGGAGGCAGCTCAGTTGGCGATGTCTGTGCTATGAAGCATTATGTAAACTAGATATCCAAGTTTGAAATCCCTCTGATTAACACGTCTGTGGAAGGGGTGTATGTAGGCACCTAGAGGTTATAGTGGTAGCAGTTGGAATTGTTCCAATGTCACGAAACTTGCTCAGTTGCCAATTCCTGTAGATACACCCAAAATAGTAATAATGATACAGTGCACTAATTTGATCTCACTTCTACAACTCAACAATTTACAGTTATAGTTCTAGGTTCTAACTTCTTACCACTACACCAATTTCAAAACAGAGCACATTCTAAACTGGAAACTACGCCAATTTCAAAACAGAACACATTCTAATTAAAGACTTAAATAAATTTGTTTTTTCAAAACTGCCCGAAGTATTTTCAATTTGAAAAATAGTATCTCAGATGCTGTAACCATCTGTAACTGGTACATAGAAAATAATCTTCCAAAATAAGACATTTAAAATTCACACATATCTTCAATCAATAACCAGCGAATTAATTCATGTTGGATTGTTTTGTCAATTCTCAATTCTAGCTGCTGTCATTTGTCAGTTTTTGCGGGCGTCTCTTTGCATTTCTCTTCAACTCCCATGATAGCTTGTCTTAAAAACAACGCTTTACTTTGACGGAAAACATCTTATGATTGGATGCTCCTTATCTCTGCACAAACCAATGGTGGCTTCCTTCTGTTCAATATGACATTTATGGGTGTGGCTTTCCCTCTCTGAGTGCCACTGTTGACAACTCTGTTTCTCGCCCTTGCAAAAGACCTATTTTGTGGGCTGCCCTTTCTCTGATCGTCCAGTCATTCTATTTGGTGGCTTCCTAAGAAAATTCATTTTAATATGAATGACAGGCTCCGCACTCTGGTATAATAAATCTCTTCGGATTTGGCTATCTTCAAGTCAGTCTGCAACTCATCTTTGACTTGGATTCAACTTGTCCTAATCTTTTGTGTCTCTCTTAAGAGAAATCAAAATTGTCTGTCTGCTTGTGTGTGAGTAATATATCTTTTTCACTTGCTTCTCCACTTCTTACCATGGATCTGATACCATGTGAGTTTTACACGCACAAGTGTGGACAGGAATACACATAGTCATGAGAGAGTGGATTCATTGATCATTAATAGATGGTGCAATGGCGCATTTCATGGTAGGGGAAGAGGAGTATATTACTTAACTCCGAAATGGCTAACTATTAATTATTGCATTAACTGCCTGATTGTTACGTTTGAAACTTCATTATAGGCCTAAATCGTAATTAACATGTCAAGGCTCTAAACATGGCCATTACATTTAACATTTACAAGCTTAGGATTCTGCACACCAGCGTATTTCATAGCTATTATTTAAAACACGTGCCTTTAGCCTCTGCATTCAGCCGTCTCACCAATGAGTATTAACATGCAATGGACTTAATATGAGAATGGTGCCAAAATATGTATTCTCCAAACTGTGTAGGAATCTCAACTTGTGTCTCTTTCTTAAGTAGATATTGCAACTAAGTGATAAGCACTTCTACATTTTAGTAGGTATTGTAAATAAGAGTGAGAGAAAACTGCTAAAAGTGTGTACTGATCCAATAAAAACTATAGCTAAGACCTTCTATGTTCGTGTGTTTTTCATGATAAACATCTTGTTAAAAGATGAAGCATCTTCCCAATATGAACGGTACACTCTTTGAATAGGAAATAAAGAGTCACTCATGATTTGGTCTTTATTGAATGCATCGGCTGCTTATTAGTAATGCGTTCTGTTCTTTTTTATTATATATATATGAACACAACATTTGAAGATATGAGTTCTTCTTGATTTGCTCAGGTGGTTCCGGCAGAAGAAAAGGCCCCAGTTACTGATGGGTTACCAACTAAAGATTAGCTTCATTATGGTGCCCGACATGCTGCTACGTGAATGGATTCAGAAAAATCTATGGAATTTGCTGTCCTGCGTTAGGCATATTCCTAGTGACAAAACTAAAAGAAGACTACTCTTTAAATTTGAGACCACATTTTCTGACTTACTCATTTCTCTCCGTAATTTAAAATTTTTTCCATGCTTCTGCATGCGCACTGTTTATTTACGTTCATAAAGCCATAATTTTTCTTGCCAATTACGCTATTATAGTATTATGCATTATTATCAGGTTTGCCTTGTATGTCCGGTAAATTGTTTGTACTAAAATCTGAAAATACCCTCTTCTGGCAGCGTTACTTCAGTTAAAGAGTTAGTTGTTGTGACTAAGGGCTTTTTGGTTGTAAGGCGAGAAATTTCCTTGCTATTTACACTAGTAGAGAATTAAATTTTCTGATGTCCGGGCAAGTTTGCCGGCTCGGTAACTCTCCCCACATCCTTACTGCAGCTGTACTTTCAGCCAGCATCTGGCAATAACAGAGGAGATGGTCAGGTATTGAATGTTCTCATTGTCACATGTGCTTCTTGTTCTTGTTCACGGTGATGTAAAATGTTTCTAGCTTTATGGAACAAACACGAAGTAAGGGAGTTTTCATAACAAAACACGAAGTAAGGGAGTTTTCATAACAAAACATATTTTGTTTATTCCAAACGATGTTTCATTTCATTAGATTTCATGTCTGTTCCAAACCATCTTTCATTTAATTAGATTTCATGTATCTAGTGGTTCTAAACTTATTGGATAGTTTCATAATGCTTAGCTTGAGGTTGCACATATCCTTGGAATTAAAATGCTTTGTACAAGGCATTTACTGTAAAGCACGGGAGCTGTCAGTAACAAAATATATTTTGTTTATCCTAAACCATGTTTAATTTTATTAGATTTCATGTACTTAGTGGTTGGTGTTCCAAATTTATTGGACTCTTTCATAATGCTTAGCTTGAGGATACACATATCCTTGGATTAACATGAATTTTGCAAGGCATTTACTGGGATTAACATTGCAATGTTTATTTTGTTAATGACAAGAACATAATAGCATTAATGTGTGTAGTTTTAATTACATGTGCCTAAATTTATTCATAAATGATTTGTACAAATTTTAATAGTGCTGGCGTGGATATTCTATTTTACTTCAACATATGTATTATGCATTCTAGTGGTCATGCACCCTTTACATTGGAAATCTACTTTGAATTTGTTTGAATTTATATGACATCTTGTTAGAGATGCTATCCACTTATCCTATTGCCCATTACCACGTCAAGAGATGAACGCACTATCTATGAGGATGTTACATCAACCATAAACTTGTTATTACATGCTAAAAAATTTGATGGATGAAGTTGACCTTGTTTATACTGTATTATTTTTGTGAACTTATATAATGAATTGGTCTTATTACATCAATCAAGGTGAAATGAGGGTGAGACCAAGCAAGGTTGAAAGAGTCAATAATGACAATTATGTATAGTGTTTTATCTCAACATAATCCTAGTGCACTCTTCACGACCTAAAATAGGAGTTAGAAAGATCATAGAAGTGACCTTTGAAGTTATACGTTATTTGAGCCGAGTGTATAATGAGCTTTGCAAGTATGACAATATCTCATTTAGGGTAATTGGATAGATTGATATTACCTTTTGATTATTTGAAAAAAGGGAGTATATTTCTCTTAATACAAATTGTGAAGGTCAAGGATTTGCTCATAGAAAACACATTAGCATTCTTGGTACAAATTGTGAAGGTTTCTTAGTACGAAAACGATGATGGGCTCATTGACCATCTAAGAAGTTGATTGGAATACATACATATGCTTAACTAAAATTGAAGATTTCACATGACATTGTTTTAAGCGTTTATGCATTATAGCCAAAGCAAATTGACACAATACAAATTCAAAAGGATTTTGTTGAATAGGAGTTGATTTGTGGTGTATTCAAAGCATTGATAGGAGGCACTAGCATTTAACATGATGTTAATGGCTTCTTTATGTCTTGGAATGGAGATATCATCTTGAACTATTTTTACTAACATTAGGTGATTTGAGGGTGCACAATGAGATCCTTTGCTAAAATCGACAACCATATTATTGAGGATGGAGCATTTTTCATCCAAAACCCAATTTGTTGCTTGTAACAAAGTGTTCATAATCAATTCATTTTAAGAGGTGCATTGATGCTCTTTTTTGTGTACTTTAGAATTCACAAAAAAGAGTGAGGTTCTGTCGCTATTACTAGATTCTTTCTGCTCTTTAAAAACCCTACAAAATTTGTGAGCTTTCCAATGATCCATAAAGAAATCACCCAAAGAAGAACCACTCTACCATACCAAAACAAAAACTTGAGGATGACAGGTGAACAAACACAAACACCCAAAGAGAATGGGCTAGGAATGCTTAGATTCTTGAGGGCAAGTGGGTCCAAGCCAATACACCAAAGGCCACATAGCAAACGAGTTATAACACACAAAATGCAGATACCAAAACTAGATTATACGAGATGTTAAACACCTAAAAAATACCAAACTTGCAAGAAATCTGTGCCAAACACCCAATAATTTCCTATAATCCAAAACAAGGGAATAATGCCACACTCAAAATTTACAATAGCTCTAATCTCTAGGGAAAGCTTCAAATGCACAAACCAAAAAGAGCGGGAAGTCCTTGCTAGGTATATTCTCTAGATTAGAGTAAAATTCCTCTAAGGTACTAGGAACCATTTTGTGCATGCAAAAAGTGGAGGGGTAGGTCTTTTCTTATCTCGGTCCCTCACTTGAGATCAAGTGATATTGTAGCCATGCCATATGTTTGATTATGATGCAAAGTGTCCCCATAATGAACAAACTATAACGATTAAGATATAACACATTATTGCATACTCTTTTTCATTTTGAGCGTGGTTACTTCATTTGCTAGTGAGTCAACTTGATGGTTATGCTCTCGAAGGACTTAGTTGAATATGTTTTGATGCTAATTTGTTAGTAGGAGGAATTGATTTTGAGATCAACGAGTTGATTGTTATATTTGAGTCCTCAGTATTGATCAATGTATTAGTTCCAACGTCAATTGCAAGAAGATGACCCTTGTAAGGAGTGTATGCTTTAACTTGATTGTTTGTAGAATTCCCTAGACCCCAAGCAAATAAGGTTTTTAGTGTCACTTAGGACCAATAATGAGCTACCCCCATGAAAACATTGTTAAGCAAACAAATTGATCCTGATTAAAATGTGGAGGATCACAAGGAGAGCACTTGGGGTCCATTCAATCGAGGTAGGTTCATTGCTTCTTAAACAATGTGAATTTAACATAAGAGCACTCATAACATGAATGCCTCTATTTTTTCCTCAAAGAGTAGGGCATATGGAGTCTATGCGATATGCATGTAGATGGAGTTGTGAAAATGTGCATATGATTTACGGTGATACAGGTGGATATTGGTGGCTATCCACCTATTCCACTTGGACTCCCAACATTATTTCCTTTAGGCTTTTACTTTCTTTAATTGTAGCACAATTTACTATTTTTGTCAATTTTTTCGGGTCTTGAACTTTTAGAGCCGGTTTGAGGCCTTGTTGATGGTGTTGAACCCACTAACATTAAGGGGACCCCCATGGTATGCAGTGTCAATTAGATCTCACATTGTTTGGTATAGGAGTCCCATCTCGTATAAAGGCCTGATTGTCGAATTCGTAAAGATTTGCCTTGGCTCTTACTGTTAGCAAGATAAGGGTGCAAAGGTATTTTCGAAAAGCAAGTGGGTGTGCCAGGTGAGTGTTCAGTTGCAACTGTGTCGAAGTTCTACTACAGAGGGGGGATCAGAAGGCTAAGAGCACAATACGATTGTGTGTCTTAGATTCAGTATTGTTGAATGTATCAGGGGAAGCTACGATGAAGGCTTTGTGGGACAAGTTATAGACTTTGTACCAATCTAAGTCTCTGGTGAATAAACTGTTCCTGCAGAAAAAGCTGTATAACCTGAGGATGAAAAATGGAGACTCATTGACAGAGCATCTGAACGCATTTAATACTATGGTAAGTCAGTTATTATCTGCTGATATTAAAATTTTAGATGAAGATAAGTGCATTAGTTTGTTGTGTTCTCTACCAGATTCGTGGGATAGTTTGGTTATTGCAATAGGTAAGAATGCAACTGCCTTGTAGTTTGATGAAATAGTCTCATCCTTGCTAACGAAGGAGATGAGACGGAAAAATATGGAGAGCCAGAATGGTGATGCCTTGTTTGTACGAGGATGGTCCCAGAACATAAACAAAAATAAGTCATCGAGTGGGAGATCTAAATATAGAGGGAGATCTAAATTTCCAGGAAAACTTGTAAAGGTGGTGTGCTGGAAATGCGGAAAGGAAGGGCACTACAAAAGGGATTGTAAATCTAAAGCTTCTGACAAAGGAAAGGGATCTGATGATGTTGCTTCTGCAGAGGCGAAAACCACTTCAGATGAAGGTGGGGATGTGTATTTAGCTTCTTCAAGTACACATGTAGATCATGAGGCATGGTTGATTGACCCAGGTGCATCCTTTCACTTCACTCCTCATGGTGATGTCTTCCTGGGGGATGACAAGAAGGTTAGAATTGTTGGTCGTTGAAAAGTAAAGTTGAAGTTGCAAGGTGGAAGGGTTAGAACTCTTTTGGGTGTTCTGCATATTTCTGCATTGGCCAAAAATCTGATTTCCGTAAGCAATCTGGATGATGCAGGTGTAAGAATAGTGTTCGAGAAGGATACCTACAAAATGGGTAGGGAAGCACTAATATTGATGCGGGGAGTTCAAATTGGAACTCTGTACAAGCTGCAAGGTAGCATTGTTATTGATGGGTGCAATAGTTTTGTGGTTCCTGAAAGTGGAGCAGAAAATCTAGTGGTCTCTGAAGAGAAGACCATGTTGTGGCATCAAAGGCTTGGACATATTGGAGAGAAAGG
>APFE030197642.1:125331-141578 GCA_000404065.3 Pinus taeda | reverse complement strand
CATGTATAAATATGTATTGTAACATTGAAATGAACATAATGAAAAATCAAACTGGTAGTCCCGGTTTTGGGATCCAGGGGAAATCTCTGTGTATATGTGTTTTATGTGTTATGCTCTCGCATTGTTTATTTTTTGTGTTTTAAAATTCATATGATAAAGTCCCAATTAGGCCTCACACCATTTGGTGTAAGAGTTCCATCTGGTATAAAGGCCCGGTTGCCAAATTCTTAAAGATTTTCCTTGGCTCTAACTGTCAACAAGAGTGGGGTGCAAATGTATCTTCGGAAAGCAAGGGGGTGTGCTTGGTGAGTGTTCAGTTGCAACTGTGTCAAGGTTCTTCTACTGCAGAGGGGGGAGAAAAGTGAACTTCTATGTGAGAGGTAATAGTACCACCAAATAAAAGACACACATGAACCCGAAGGATCTGTCAAACATTTAATAGAATAGTCCACAACGGATGCGAAAGTCATGACAACCAATAATTGAAGAAATGTCTGCCTAGTATCCCACGGAATAGTCCATAAGGATGGGACAACAATAAAAACCATTACAACACATTCTCAACAAGATGAGCACTAAAATAACCGAAATATTTCAACTATCTTACCACATGTGAAAGTAAACATGAAATACAAATGTCCACAGAATAGTCTTACAAACAGTCATAGTCCATGCATGAAGAACGCGCTGGCCTTAAAGGCTTCGGTTATTAAGTAAAAGTTCCAAGACACATGATTACAATATACATCACTAGCCTCAATAGTGGGACATTAGAGCCACTCCTTGCTCCTCAAAGAACTAGCTGATCTGTCTAATGCCTTGTGGGAGGAGCCAAGGTGAATACAATGTGTGTTCAACGACAAGAGAGTATTTAGGCATTCTTCCATCCTTCTCTTTCACCATCATCTTGCCATGACATGATAGTGTAACTATTCCTGCAATTCACTCATGACGAGACGACATCGATTCAAAAACCCCCTAGTCTAAGATGAGGAATTCTAATCCATCAATTGAGCTTGAGACAAGGTGACAGGATGGAAGAGGGGCCCAGTGACTGCGGATTGCGTAGTTCCAACAGTCGGGGGGAGAGCTTGGGCTTTGAGACTCTGCAATGTGTATGTCAAAGAGGCTTGAATGACAAAAATGCGTAGTTTTAGGAGGCAGCGGGGTTTGACTAAGGGAAAGGACACTGGGAGAACCATCTGCGCAATTTTGGATGTCAAGGGAGGCTGGGTTTCTGCACATTGCGCACTTCCAATAGACAAGGGAAAATATTGGGGGTTGAAGATGTGAAGTGCACAGTTCAAGGAAAATTGGGAGACACAACTACACAATTATGGGGGTCAAGATCGCGAGTTGGGCACAAGGATTTTGCAAAGAAGCAACTCTGGGGGAAAGAGACTGCACATTGCACAGTTCCAAGAAGTAAGGTCACAACTTAGAGAGCTGAGACTGCACAGTTCAATTGGGGCCCAATGAAGCTAAGTTGCTTGGTTGGGAGGATTCTCCGAAAATGGCTGTGTGGAATGGGTGATGAACTGTGATGAACCTTCACTGTGATCACACATGTAGCATACTTTGATGATACGAAAACATAGATCATTGGAACACATGAACATAACATTTCCCTCTGTGTAACTTCCTCACGACAAGATACGACAAGTGTGACACTTAAGATAGGCTTTAGGACGATCGTGACAATACTTGTGTGACAATTCTCAAGAATTTGTATATGGATGCGACGAATGTTTACATGGTTGGGACAACTCATATACATAAAGACCAACCTTCGAAACCATTAGAAAAGGATTACATTCATTGTACGACACACAAACATGCCAAAAGACGACAGTGACCCCAACATGCCAAATGGACCAAAGCACTGCAAGGAAACTCATGAAATGAGCTCTAGTGTTTGCAACAACAATGAAAAGACCAAGGAAGGCTAAAAAATTGAGTGCAAGCCAAAATTTTGGAGGGTGTTGCAGCAACTACAACAAGCCCTAAACGATGTTTTTTTGGAAAATGGGCAAGGCCATAGCTTGTGACAAAGGTTTTCAGTTGAAAGTTGTAGTCCTCAGATAAATCTTTTTAACAAGGTATCGTACATGTCAAACGAAGATTTTATATCAAATTTATGACCATGGGAAGTTGGTGTACCTACTAACCCCAATGATTCCCACAAACTTTTGGTGCTTCATCTCTTAGGTTTAGGTTTTTGGATGTTTGGGTTTTTCTCTTAATTCTCAATAATAAAAAGGCCTGTGAGAGTCATTGTAACACAATTCAAAGGCATGTATTTGCCAAATCTCTTCTCAGAGATAAGCTACCAGTGCCTGAGCTAGTTTATTTTCATTCTGCATGTAAACAAATTTCAGTATTTGGTTATCAATGGAATGAAGTTCAATTTTCGCTGTAGCTTTGTGTTTTTGTTTAAGTCTGTATTTCATTTCGTCCTTGCATAAATATGGATTAGTGGTATCAGAGTGGTATGCTCTTTCTATGTTTTTCTGTGCATGTCCCCAAAAAAGTCGGGGTATAAGGAGGTAGGGCTTGAACCGGTTGAAACTTTGCAAGAATGACCTCATCGACCTTGATGACATCCCATGGCAGAAGAAAATAAAGATGAGTGAGCAAGAAATCCTTTCAAAATATTGCTTGAAGAAGCCCTCGAATGACAAAGGAACACGATGATGGACAAATTTGTGTAGATCCTTCTACGGTTGCCCATAGATGATGCATCTTCATCCGACAACTACTATGGAGGCACCACTCCCTTCAAGGTACAATTCAACTTTGACATTCCCATATTTGAAGCCTAGATAAATGTAGACGTTGTAGATAGATGGTTAAATCTATTGGAAATATATTTTTCGGTTCATGAATTTTCCAATAGGGAAAATATTACTTTTGCACTCTTTAAAGGCGCCCCCCCACGTCAAGGACTGCTGGGAAATCTACTGTGAGTAGAGGGACGAGAGATAACCCTCACTATTTTTTGCCACATCCACTTGGAATTCTTTTTGAGATGACATCAAGGAGAAGTATTACCTTGTCGGGAGCTATGAAGATAAGTACATAAAGTGGACCACACTGCGACAGGGCAGGTGCCAAGACACACATATTTTTCATACCCTTCGAACGAAGTTGGGTATTAAGGATTTTGAGTGGCATCTAGTACTCAAGTACTGCGACTATCTACACCAAATACATCTAGGATGAGATGGAGTTCCTGGACATCTCCTCACTTGGCACCACCTATCAATACGCTGTTAAGATCAAGAAATAATTTAAACGTAAGAAATGAGATTTTGGATCTGCGAATCCAAAACAAGGGAAAGATGCTCCAAACCGCAAAAAAAGGACAAAGCCAAAGCAGGGTGACCCATGACAACCCACCAAAGCCGCAAGCAAAGAACAACACCACGAAGACAAATGACACAAAAAAGTGGTGTGATTTCCATAAGAGCCCCACTAACAACACAAGAGAGTGTCGAGCCAAGCAGTCATTGGTGGTCGAGCTGAAGGCTTCAGAGTTAGATGTATGTTCAAAATCTGAGTCATAATATGACAAGGGGAATGACAAAGGGAAGCAAATTATTAATGCAGAGCCTAGCGCTGCCGTTGCCACCACCAAGATCCGTAAGAGTGAGCTTGAAGATCCTCAAGAAGGGGAGCGTCTCTTGCACTCACAAATGTGGGTGAAGGAGTCTTTGATGCAGTTTAATTTTCGACAACAGGAGTCAAAATAACCTCATCTTAATAGAGCTTGTTAAGAAGCTGTGCCTATTGACCACACTACACCTGCAACAATACACCGTCGGTGGCTCCAGCGAGGACGAGATCTCCACGTCAACCAACAATGTCGTCTTTCCTACAACATCAAACACTTCAAAGATGAGGCATTATGTGGCGTTGTTTCTCTTGAAGTTTGTAATGTATTGTTAGGCCAACCATACTTGTGGAAGCGTAATGTTGTGTATGAGTTGAGGCCTCACACTGTTATTATTGTTGAGAAATCTAGGGCATCATGAATTAGATGAATTCTCTTTAATTAGTAATTGCTTGTGAGTGATTTTTACAAATTTCGATTAGGATCTTCTTCACTTAAGTTATTAATGTTTTTCTTCATCAAACAACTACCAATGCATGAACATAAATAGACAAGAGACACAAAATGTAGGCTATGAGCCAGCGCCAAGACCTCTCGCTTTTTGAGAGGAAGACTTGCACAAAATTCTTCTTATAGAGATTCCAATTGATGAATACCAAGACCAAGGCCCTTGACCTATTTTCCACTCCAAGACCAAGGCACAAGTTCTCTCGACAATCAACATTCTTCTTGACTCCTCTTCCCCTTCAACCTTCTTAGCATCGAGACATTGTCACCACCGACATCTTATCACTGTCTTCACATCGAGATCTACTTTACTGTGAGACCTCTTCACTGTCATATTACATAGACCTTATTTTTGTGATGGCACCGAGTCCTCTTTGTTGTGGTGGCACGAAATTCTCCTTGGCTGTGAGACAAAGATTATACCAAGAACCATGCACCGAGATAGTGAGAGGATGTCACTATGGTATCACAAAAACCTTGTCTAACTTCTTTGCTCCAATCTGCATTGATTTCTTTGCAATTACACCGAGATTCTATGTACCTTTATCTGAACTTATTTCTTGAACTGATGTCCGAACTTGTCACTCACTTGTCCATCCGAATTTTAGAGAATTATTAGAACTGTTGACTCTTCACCGAATTGTAGTCTCCTTACTGAACTATGTTTCTCTTCCTCTCTGAAATAATCATTCAAATCCCAGAGCTAATTTGAAATTTTGTCTCCGTGGAATAGGCCGAGGTGCCTATTTATAGTAGTCTCTTACGAATATACGCTGACATGACCTTATGAAGGGACACGTCTCTAATTAGGTGAGCTAACATGATTCTTCTACTTCATGTTGAGGCCAACTTTGAAGAGGAGAACGTGTGCTTATCTTTGGAGGGCTTCTAGACAATTCTATAGACTCATATACATTTGTAATATCCCCAAGAAGGGTGCTTCATACATGACATTGACTCTTTTGAATTTAATGACAAATCCTAAAGGCTCTCAATGGGATCCATCTAAAAATAAAATCTCTTGCTCATGAAACCCATGAAGCAAGCATTTTCTTCTTTTCATCATTTAAAAAAATCACAATTGCATGTCATTACAAAGACCTAACCTAGTTACACTTTTCAACACTCCCTCTTAACTAGGGAGGTATTCATAATGGTACTTGATCATTCTCAATTTGAAGAATTTGTCATAAGAAGAATCAGATTGGTAACCCATCTGTATAACATCATATCAACCAACATTGTCACATATCAAGGCCTTGACTAACAACTCTATCCCTGCACAAGATCTGAGCTTAATGCTGACGACACCAGAGATTTATAGACACTCTCATCATTGTCTTTCCTGGAACATACCCTACCCGGGTTCTCAGGGTGTGTTCCACCAGGTCTATTCTTATCTTGGATTCTCAGTCCTAAAAGAATATCGATCCTCTGCGACTACTCTTATCTTGGATGCCCTATCTCATCCTCAAAGAGCATCAAGTGTTAGATGGTTACCCAATCCTCCATTCTGTCTTCCCAAGTGAATACCAGAATGGTGTGTCTATCTCTCCCTCTTAATTAAGGAGGACATATCTATTCCAATAAATGAATGTACTCATTCCTCCAAAAGGAATGTACCTAAGCTCCCTCTTAGCTTAGGAATTTTGCTTCCAAGTTTCTACCAAATAAGAAACTTGTTTCCAGGGTTCCTCTTAATTAGGGACCTATAGTAGCTCCTCACGTGGAGATGATGGGACAATCATCTGCTTGAAGAAATCCTTCTTTCGATGTTATGAATTTCTTTGTTACAAAGCCTTCATCTTTTGGGACTTCTACATGGGGAATATACCATCCATCACTTGCATTCACGAGACAATCATGTCCTCATTCCTTTCATCAGAAAGTGATCCATTAGTCTACATCTGGCCTTGCTTCATGTCATGTTGTCTTCTTCATGCTATCTTTCTTGGAAGGATCTTACATCTCTCTACATGGATTTTCTTGGTAGACATACATAGTTCTTCCCTTGGCATCCCTACATAAGCCCATCCAGATATTTGTTCAGAAATAAGAAATGAACCTTTAAATCAAAATTACCTTTGTGATGGTATTTCATCATGACATCTTCCATTTTGCATCATCATCCTACATACATGTTGACATATCTCCCAAAGATATCCATTGTCAAGGTTCTCCATCTTTTTTCAGACTTCCATTAGAGTCTTCATATCTTTCCGGGAGTTTTCCTAGTCAAATGCTTTAGTCCCTGGATGTTGATTTCCTTTTCTATGGTTGCATAATCCACGATCTCTTCCTTCCTTTATTCACGTATTTCATTCCCAAGGACTTCCAATCAGAGTTCCTTTAATAACTGTCAACCACCTCATGTTCATATGAGGACATATTATGTTGATGTCGTCTAGTGTGACCCATGCCTTCCGACATCCTTTCATAAGAGGAGATTCTTTTCCTTTGATCATGCTTCTCAAGATAGAGTAGTCATCCATGTTACTAGCAACCATATAACATGAATTTATAATATCTAATACAAACATACACACCTCATTTACCTTTAGGTCATTTAGGCTTCTTTCAACAATTTCCTTGATTGAAAAGAGCTTCAACCCCTTGATTTGCTTCATCTCTTATATCATCATACCATAATCCCATGAATTCCACAAGTTGGAGTTCCAGATTAAACACTTGCTTCCTCTCTAAATCGGTGAACCTTTTGATGAGGATTCCATCAAAGAATCTTGAGGATCTTGCATATTCCTATCCAACAAATGTTTCCTTTTGATTGATGTATGATGAGACTTGTCCCAGACGACTTGTTCCTTTTACCCATAAGTGTTACTTGATTTTTTAATGAAGTCACCAAGAGTTATATCCTTCATAGTTGACTGTCAAACATCCTTCATATATATATATATTTATTTTTATTTATATTTTTATTTATTTTTTTTCTTTTGTTTGTTTGTTTGTTTGTTTTGTTTGTTTGTTTGTTTGTTTTTGTTTGTTTGTTTGTTTGTTTGTTTTTGTTTGTTTGTTTGTTTGTTTTTTTCAGCGTCCTCCACTTCTTTAGTGAAATGGAATTCTTCTCTATATTTATTTTTATTTCTCTTCTTGAGCTTAGGACAATATTTCCTGTAATGCTCATATCATTGAATCTTAGTTATGTTCTTCTTTCCTTTTGACAAATGTTTGAATCCTTTCATTTGATCCTTCAACACTTTTTTCCCTCAACTTGTCATCTCCTATCTTGAATAGAAACCACAAGTTGTTGAATGGGATAACTTCCTTATCCTCATAGGAATTTGTTACCTTGCTCGTTAGTTTGTGTATTTAGAAAAAATGAGATCATTTCTTTATTTGATATCATCTCTCCCAGATCTTGGAGTTGAGACCTTATGAAGATAACCCTTTATCCTTTGATACCTTTAATTTGAGTAGATAAGATCTAAGTGATATGACCTTCTTTTTCACATATTCAGAGAATAATTATATCATCTTATCATATATATCTTTTTATGTCTCCAATCTTGTTATTTCATGGACTCCATTATAATATCTTGAGCCCTTAGATCCTTTTCCATGTATTCAGATAGAAGTCTTGTCCTTCAGATGGTTTGGAGACTTTTCTAGTGATATGATCAATAACTTCATTTTCTTTGAGGACTATGTCTATCCTCCTTTCCCATGCAAGGATGTTCGATGACCCAACCAAATTATAGATCTCCTTGCAAAATGAAGTCATTTTACTAGATTATATTATATAAGAAAAGGTTCTTACTTGTCAAGTGAAGATAAATCTTCAACTTGATCCTTTGTTGATGGTGATCGATGAGAATGCCTTTGATTATCCTTCGGATGATCTTATTTAAGGATAAGTAGGTCCTTGCTTTAATGAGAGGGAACTTTCCTTATAGCATTTTGAAGATGATGATAATGTCTTCAACCTTCTATGGATAACTAACCTTCAAGATACTTCGACTTTTTTAGTGGCGAATGAGTGCAGATCCCAAAAATGCTTCTAGGGTTTCGACTTTCGCCATGATGATGTGATATTTGTCCTTGAAGTGCTTCTCTTGGATGTCTGTACTTTGGGCTACCTTGCTTTGTAGATCTCTTCAACTTGATGAGGGTCTTTGTGGTCTTTTGGTGATCACTAGAGGATCCAAAACTTTTGTTGGTGTAGACTTCTTCTTCGATCTAGCGTTCGATGTAGATCTCGACTTCACTTTGATATTCTTCAAATTTCTTTGGTGTCTTTCTTGATATTCGATCCTTGAGGGTCCCTTGATGAGATTCCCTTCCTTAACTTAGTCACCTTAGCTCTAAAACCATGTTGAGAAATCTAGGGCATCATGAATTAGGTGATTTCTCTTTAATTAGTAACTACTTGTGAGTGCTTTTTACAACTTTAGACTAGGATCTTCTTCACTTAAGTTATTAATGCTATTATTCATTAAAAAACTACCAATGCATGAACATAAATAAAAAAGAAACAAAATGTAGGCTATGAACTAGGGCCAAAACCTTTCACTCTTTGAGAGGAAAACCAACACAAAATTATTCTTATAGAGATTCCAATTGACGAATCCAAGACCAAGACCCTTGAACTATTTTCCACTCCAAGACCAAGACACAAGTTCTCTCGACAGTCAACCTTATTATTGACTCTTCTTCCCCTTCGACCTTCTTAGCATCGAGACATTTTCACCACTCAGATCTTATCATTGTCTTCACATCGAGATCTCCTTTACCGTGAGACGTCCTCGCTGTGATATTACCAAGACCTTACTTTTGTGATGGCACCGAGTCCTCTTTTCTATGGTGGCACCGAATTCTCTTTGGATGTGAGACAAAGATTATACCAAGAACCATGCACCGAGACAGTGAGAAGATATCAACGTGGTATCATAGAAACCTTGTCTAACTTCTCTACTCCAATCCACATTGTGTTCTATGGAATTACAATGAGATTTTATGTACCTTTATCTAAACTTCTTTCTTGAATTGATGTTCGAACTTGTCACTGCACTTTTCCTTCCGAATTTCAAAGAGTTATCCGAAATGTTGGCTCTTCACTGAACTGTAGTCTCCTTACTGAACTGTGTTTCTCTTCCTCTCTGAAATAGTCATCATAATCTCAAAGCTAATCCAAACTTATGTCTCTGTGGAATAGGTCGAGGTGCCTATTTATAGTAGTCTCCTATAAATATAAGCTGACATGACCTTATGAAGGGATGTTCCTCTAATTAGGTGAGCTGACATGAGTCTTCTACTTCATTTTGAGGCCGACTTTGAAAAGGAGAACTTGTGCTTGTCTTTGGAGGGCTTCTCGACAATTCTATGGACTCATATACATTTGTAATATCCCCAAGAAGGGTGATTGATACATGACATTGACTCTTTTGACTTTAATGAAAAATCCTAAAGGCTCTCAAAGGGAGCCATCTAAAAATAAAATATCTTGCTCATGAAACCCATGAAACAAGCATTACAATAATAATTTTATTTTTGTTCTTTTCATCATTTACAAAAATCACAATTACATGTCATTTTGAAGACAGAGCCTAGTTACACTTTTCAACAATTATTACTTTGGACAGTAAGTTATACAGAATACCATAGGTAGCCTTGCCTACCGACATCTCTTTGATCTCTGCTAAGAAATGCAGTAAGATCATATCCCAAACCATTTTTATTTTTTGTTCTTTCTCAAAGTAAGGGGAAGATCGTGGCCACATCCATGGCCCCCACGAAGGATTCTTCTGCACAACAGAATCAGGTGGATAAGGTCGTGGAAGAATACATGGACATCTTCTCCTTTCCCACAGGGGTATCTTCGCACTATCAGGTCAAGCATTCAATCGATCTGATTCCCGAGGCACCTCTACCTAATGGGCCAATATATTGCTGCCCTATTTTGGAAAATGAAGAAATCAAGCAACAGATCTAGGAGTTGTTTCAAAAAGGGAACAAATGACCAAGTTCCTCACCTTGTGGGAGCCCGATTGTACTTGTACAGAAGGAGGATGGGACCTAGAGACATTGCATTGATTATCAGACACTAAATAAAATCATCTTTAGGAACATGTATCCAATCCCACGAATTGATGACCTTCTTGACCAGCTCAAAGGGCCAAGCATTTCAGCAAGTTCGATTTAAAGTCCAGTTATCACCAAGTTCCAATATAATCCATGGATGTATGGAAGATCAATTTCAAATCCAAGGAGGGCCTTTTTGAGTGGTTGGTCATGCCTTTCGAGTTGACAAATTCCCTGCAACTTTTATGAGGCTGATGGATGACATTTTCCAGCCCTTTACCAACTTATTCATGGTTGTATATCTGGATGCCATCCTGATATTCAGTAAGATTTAGGAAGAGCACTTGCAACACATTCAATAGATCCTTCAAACCCCGTGACAACACAAACTATGTGCCAACTTGGAGAAATGCACCTTCAACATGAAACATGTCCAATATCTAGTTTACATCATTGGTGAGCAAGGCGTGCATGTGGATCCAACTAAGATCTAAGTCATTTTGGATTGGCTAGCCCTGACCACTTTAATAGAGCTTCACAACTTTTTGGGCCTTGCTTATTTCTATCAGAGGTTCATGTTGCAATTCTCTCATATCACTTGGCCTTTGAGTCAAGTTACCAAGGGTAGAGCGAAAGCAAAGTTTTTCTAGTCCGAGTCCCAACAGAAGGTATTTGTTGAGCTAAACCAACGCCTCTTCTTTGCACCAATACTCAAATTTCCAAACCTGCAACAATCATTTGAAATTGAGATAGATGCCTTTGACTATGATATTGGTGCAGTTATCACCCAACAAGTGTATCCAATGGCCTATTACAGTGAGACACTTTCTGACACAATTCAGAACTACCCCACCTACAATAAAGAGATGTATTCCATCGTGCAGACTTGCCAACAATGGAAACATTACATTATGAGGAAGGAGACGATCATCCACACAGATCATTGACCCCTGCAGTTTGAACAGACCTAAGGGAAGTTGCAGAATGATCACATCAGAAGTGGTCCACATATCTGCAACAATTTCGTTTGAATATAAAATACAAAAAGGGAAACACCAATCGTGTTGCAGGTTTCCTCAGTCGACCACCAGTTGTAGCACTAACCATTGTTCTCAACTCTTGTGTCCATGAAACCTCTGGATGGCCACAACTATATAAAAATGATCCAAAGTTCTCCACCACATACCATATGTTAGTGGACTGCAAGCAAGTTCCAAACTTCCACCTCCAAGATGCATTATTATGCTACCTGTGCCACCTTTGTGTTCCTTCAAGCGAGCATGCCAAGATGATCTAGGAGGCACTCTACAGTCGGGATGTAGGACACTTTTCTGTGGAGAAAACTGTGGCCATACTGGAAAAATATTTTTATTGGCCAAATCTCTGAAATTATGTACATCAGATCCTGCACTGCTTGTGCCATCGACAAACCAACTATTAAGAAGAAAGGCTTGTATACTTCTCTATCTACTCCTAGCTAACCCTAGGAATCCATTTCCATGGACTATATGTATGGCCTTCCTTCTACCAAGCAAGGCAATGACTGTGTATTTGTGGTCATCGAGGGATTTTCCAAGATGGTGATATTAGCTATCTATAAGAAGAGTATCACAATAGACGCCACTACCCGACTCTTCTTTGAACGAGTGTGGGTACATTTTGGGGTCCCGTAGACCATTATATCAGATCAGTATAGAAGGTTCCTAAGTGTGTTTTGGTCGAGCCTTTGGTCATTGTTGGATACCAAGCTCACCAAGTTGACGCATTCCACCCCCAAACTGATGGTGAGACAGAGGTTGTCAACAAGATGATTGTGCACTTACTATGCATGCACAACTCTAAGCATCCACAAACATGGGATGAGAGTCTTCCCTGTGTGCAACATAACTATAATAGAGCTCTCCATTGCTCGACTGTCCACAACCCCTTTGAAGTGAGCTTATGATTTCAACCATTATGTCTCCTTGATGTTGCACTACCTTTTGCAATTACATTGGAGGAGTTTGCCCATGTTTAGTTCAAAGCTGATAAAGCCACAAAGTTTATTGAGCACATTCATCACATCCGCCAATAGGTTCATGAAATCCTGGAGAAATCCAATGCAAAATACAAACAACAACATGATCAACATCAGATGCCCCATAAGTTTTAGGTGGGGGACAAAGTTTGGTTACATCTGTAGTAAGCACACCTTGCTGGAGCCCATTGTAAGCTTTGACCACTCCAATATGGGCATTACACCATTGCCAAGGATGTGGGAGAAAACCCTTTCAAGATTAGTATCCCCCCATTCCTTGGCTTGCACCCCCTATTCAATGTGGATCGCCTTCGACCATACTTTCCACCCTTGCTGGACACATCAAACATTGCTGAGTAGTTGACACTAACATAGCTCAACCAGGACTACATTGAACATGCCACAATTGATTGGATCATGGAGACACATATCAAAAACACTTGAAAATAGAGGATCCAACTGTATCAAGTTGTCAAAGATGGCCGGCCAACTCTTGCACTAGGGAAAGTGGTTCACCAGGGACCAAGTTCAATAGAAATTTCCCCATCTCATGGAGGCACTCAATGAAATGGGGACCATAAATTATTAAGGGGGGAGGAATGATCCAGGTGGATATTGGTGGCCACCCACCTATTCCTCTTGGACCCCCAACACTATTTCTTTCAATTTCCTTAATTGTAGCACAATTTACTATATTTGGCAGTTTTTCAGGGCCTAAAATTCTGGAGCCGTTTTGAGGTCCTAAACAATGCTGTTTTGGAAAATAGGAAAATGCATTGTTTATAATAGGGGTTTGCAGTCGAAAGTTCTAGTCCTTAGATATATATTTCTAACTAGGTATTGTACCCATCAAATGAAGATTGTATGCCAAAGTTACGACCTCGTGAAGTTGGTGTACGAACTAACCCCAATGGGGCCCACAAACTTTTAGCGCTTCATCTCCTAGGGTTCGGGTTTTGGATGCTTTGGGTTTTCCCTTGTTTCTCAATAATAAAAAGTCCTACGAGCCTCATTGTAACACATTTCAGCCACTGCATCTCTTTTCAGAGATAAGCTACCAACACTCGAGCTAGTTTATTTCCATTCTGCGTGTAAACAATTTTTAGTGTTTTGTTATCAATGAATTGAAGTTTGGTTTTCATTGTAGCTCTGTGTTTCTATTTAGATACATATTTCATTTTGATCATGCATAAATTTGGATTGTAAGGGGAAATATTATCTTGTACCAAAATTTCAAAATGTCAAATTCATTTGGGAAAGTAGAGAAACTTTTTGCGGCATTGCAGTATACCATGTTTTTTCGATTATAGTACCACTAGTTACAAAAGTGATAAGCATCATTGACAAGGGAATGAACTTGTTGCGCAACTGTGCTTTGTACAATGTGTTGCAGACTTGATTCCAAGAGACACAACCATGGTTATGAAACTATAATTCATGGTTGGATTGGAAACTTGTGGTACAGATGGGGAAAGGAAAAATTGATAAAATATAGAAATTAACCATGATTAAGAGGTGAAGCATTAATTTATTTTATTGATAAGGATCATGCATGCTTGAGCAGGGGCTAGTGCATGTGAGGGAGGAAGGATCAATTTTTTCGCCTAAAAGATGTTGAAAAATGTAGGGGGAAACAAGTGTAGGTGATTTCTCTTACTTTGATAACTGCTTGTGATATATTTTTCCTTTACTTGATTAAATTATTCTTTTCTTATTATTATTAGTTTTCTTTATCATCAAACAACTACCAAATCATAAAGAACAATGTCAGGTCCCTATAATATTAGTGATTCCCCTATTACTATTGTCGTTGTATCCCTTATTATTATTGTTGTGCCCCTATTATCCCCATATTGTTATTATTGTGCCCCATATAATCCCTCTATTGTTATTTTTGTGCCTTTATATTATTATTGTTAGGTCGGCTTGGTTATATTGTGACCCCTTAGACTCCTATATATAGAAATGAGGTTTTGTCATTTGAATCATCTAATAATTGTTCATTTGTGTAATGTAAAGGAGGTTTCCCCTCGAAGAGGCTTATTTCTAAGGCGTTGATCTATCTTTTCTATTTTTTTGTGAGCTAGTTTTATAACATTTGGTATTAGAGCTTTAGATTCTAGGGTTTCGCTGCTCCAAACAGGTCTTCGTGGCATTTTCGCTATAACATTTTTTCTACGACGTTTTAGAAGCTACAAAAAAACCCATTTGAGTCGAAATCATTCTAAACTTCGGGTCTGAATTTTAGAGGTTGTCTTGCTATATTTGCGGAGATATGATCTGAGCAAGTTAGGGTTTGTACATACTCCCGAATTACATTCCAAACAGGTGACTGGGGGAAAATCACCATAACTTTTGTTTTGAGCATCAGATTGAAATTTCGTAAGAAGTTTCAGAAAGAGGACGACCTTTAGTTTTCTGTGTATAAGTTTTAGGTATGAAGGTCGAAACAGTGACACATGGAATGTCATACAAGTTCGCTCTATTGAACTAGTCTATAATTGGGACACCGTGGGAGATTTGGCATAACTCTTCCTTGGAGAATCCAATCTTGATCAGACTTGCGGGGTTAGAAAGATGAATCAAAGGGATACCGTAGGACGAGATTTCAGATATTCAAGATCCACAGTTACAGAGATACAACAGATTCATTATCGAGCTCTTATAAAGTGAAAAAAAGGTGTGTGGTTTTTTTTAATTTTGCATCAGAGTGGTTTGAAAAATTAGTTTGAAGGAATTCAAAGGGAATAGTGAAGAATTATTAGCATTAATTAATGCCCCAAAGAAAGAAAATGGAAACACCAAGTAAGCAACCTGAAAGCTCTAGCATGACTCATGAAGAAGAGGAATAAATGCGACATGATATATCAAAATTACAAGACCAAGTACAACAAATTTCACTCTCACTAAAGGTAAATGAAGCCAAGATGAATGGTGTGGAAGGTAATATGAATGGAATGCAAGCTAAGATGAATGGCATGGACGCTAATATGGAAGTTAATATGAATGGCATGGATGCTAAGATGGAAGCTAAAATGAATGGAATGGACGCTAAGATGAATGGCATGGACGATAAGATGGAAGAATTGAAGATAAATTTGAATAAGTTGCTACAAGAAATGGTCACTAATGGTGAAAGGGTAGTAAAAGAAACTCATGATGAGAACAAAATAAATGTTAATCATGATTTCATAGACTCTAATGTTGGATTGAAGACCCACCATGTTCCAAAAATCAATATGAGGAAGTTTGTTGGCAAGGATCCCAGAACATGTATACTACAGATGGAGCAATTTTTCGATCTACATAATGTGCAAAACACACAAAAGGTACGTATTGCAACTTTATATTTGGAACCAAATCAATTTGTATGGTATCAATGACTTTGCTCTCGTAAACAAGTTGTCACTTGGAAAATTTTTACGAAAGAAATGATAGCACATTATGAGGATACAAAAAGCAACACCTTTTTTAGCCAATTGATAAATCTCAAACAAAAGGGTTCAATGATGGAGCACATTGAGGACTTTGAAAAATTGAACATAAGGGTAAAAGATATTCTAGAGGAGCATAAGATTGATGTGTTCATAGGGAATTTAAATGATAATATCCAACATGAGGTTTGCCTTTGGAAACCTGATTCATTGGAGAAGACATTCAGGTTAGCAAGAAAAATGGAAAGAAAAATTATGGCAACCAGGAAGCCTACCAATTACAACTATAAAGATGGAAGTGTTGTGGCCCCTAGCCTTCCACAACCTACAAGGTTGACACCACAACAATTGGAAGAAAAAAGAGCAAAAGGGCTTTATTACTATTGTGATAACAAATACACTAAAGGTCATAAGTGTGCTGAGAAGAAATTATTCTACATAGATTGTGAAGAGGAGGAAGAAAAGGAACAAGAAATGTCAAAAGAAGAGGATATAGTCCAAGAACAAACCCTATATAAAGAAGAAATGAATCTGACCATATCTTGTAATGCATTGGTTGGAATTACCACTCTTCAAACTATCAAGATAGAAGGACATATCAAGAAGAAAAAGGTAATAGTGTTGATTGATTCGGGAA
>APFE030197642.1:0-113190 GCA_000404065.3 Pinus taeda | reverse complement strand
TTCAGAGTGATTGCATGTTTAGTGAACTGTAAAACAAGATGAATAAAACCAAACCACATATATTCTGAACATTTGAAACACAAGATGAATCTTGGGAAGAAACAGTGTACTTTCTATTACTGTCAAAACACTTTGCATAAGCCAATATGAAAACTCTATCTTTTGATAAAAAATCTCCAACCCTTTTTTACATCAGAGTTTTTCCTATATATAGGAAAACAAAACTAAACTACCTTGAGTCTCCTCCTCCAGCATGAGGGGAGCTCGAAAATCTATCATTAATTGCCTTATCTATATCTAAACTAACTTATTAAATACAAAGGTATTGTGCTTTGAATACATAGAGTCCTATTCCTATTCAAACTCTAATTCTATCTCCTCGTGTGCATGATTCCTTCTTGAGCTTTGACATCTGTTCTATTTCTGTAGTGGCTGCGATGCATTTGAGAGGCATTCACTGAACGAGCTGCCTTGGATTCTAACTGTGCAGATGACTCATTATTTGATGAAGATGTGTGCCCTGTTTTCACGGTCCCTGTTTTCCTCAATCTGCTCGAATATATAACAGCATGTTTGAAGCCTTTAATAACCCCTGGTATGTACCGCTACCATGTTGCTGATGTGGTGTAGGCTGGATTGATGGACAGGTGTCTCTCTTTTCAAAAACTCCCGCTCATAATATCAAACTGTCTGTTCTGAGTTTAAATCATCATCACCTACAGCAGTTTCGTAGCGCGCTACGAAACTGCTGTTTTATTTAAAACAGTTTGCCTTTTGTCCCGACCAGAAACTGAGAAAATCCGAATCTCATTTTATCCTTCATCCCTTTTAATTTCAACTTGAGGATGGATGCAGTGCCTGGGACGTAGATCTTGCAATTTCTCTACAAGATTCAGTTGCAAATTCTCTGCTTCTTGAAGCTGGTTTGATTCCAAAAGCATCTTAGCAAGATGAGCCATTCGCCTTATTGTTAATTGAAACTGTCCCAACTTACCTTCCTCCAGAATCCTTTCTTTGCCACATCTCTTGCAGAGGAGCCAGATATCTCAATCCATGTCTTTGAGAATAAAGTGCAGGCTTTTTTGCATTTGACCTCACCCTGGTGGCCTTCAACACAATTTAAGATGTTCCGTACCTTTGAATATGTTGGTATTGATATGAAGACCAGATCAGAAAATGATGCCTGAGGATATTCTGATATTCTGACATAGCCTTCTCCATTACTGACTCATCACACTTGTTTTCCACAGCATCAAGCACTGATTCGGTTTGGCCCATTTGACATGATTTCGCAGATTTCCACAGAATATTTAAATTCATCAACACAGGAAAAGCCAAAATATTTGCCAAATGATTCTTGGCTCAATAGAGGGTAAAACCAGTAAGCATCCGGATGGATCAGATAATGGCCTTGCACAAGGCATACAATTTTGTTTCATCCTTGATCAAACAAAGAATTTTGTTTTCTATTAGATATATGTGTCCAAATTAGTTATGCTTCTTTCCACCAGCCAATATGCGGGATATTTGTAGACCCCTGCTGAAAGCTTGATTAAATAGTAACCGAGTCTGAAATTCTGAGACAAAAAGGAACCATGCAAGCACTGCTACAGGGGTAAAAATCACTAGGACCATTACATATTCATATCTACGTGCAAGAGCCCTTATCGAATCCCAGAAACCAATCTTAACCACCACCGGTCTTCATGTTTGTGCTATCTATAGTAAAGCCCAACCCGTCGGCATAAAGGCTACGGTGCTTGCAAATAAATCTCCTACAGTCAGATGAAAAGCAGAAAATAGTGTTCCAATAGTTATGACAAATCCCAGGAATAGAAAGAGTTGGAAATCTGCACTAAACTTTCTTCGTCCCACAGACACCACCTTCAATACCAGCATTACAGCCAAAATAACAAGCCATGGTAGCCCATAGACAATGATGTTCTTGTTTCCATTTGTTATGTTTAAATGATACACCAGACCATATTGGTACAAACAAAACCTGACGGCAAGAAGAGATTCTAATATTCGTCCACATAATCCAGTATATTGAAGATGCTCGTATTCTTCTTCCCACCAAGATTCCCAGCTTTTATTTGCAGGGATGCCAATACCACCCCTATTGTTTATCCATTTGGTCCAATCTTCCCAATCTTCAACTATCTTTGCCATTCAAAACCCGAGGGATTGGACATTAAAAGGAGATGGGGAAGGAGAATAGGTACCACGGCCACTATGGCCAGAAGATGCCATGACAACAACAATAAGTTTCTGCCCCTTATTGCAGTTCTCCGGAATACCGCTAATAAAGTAAAAGGGGCCAGAATGGCGAAGCTTGATGACTGTATTGCCATCATCATAATATGCTATAGGATTCGAAGTATTGCAGGTTTCATAAGCTGCCTGTGTCACAAGAAGCACTGAATCCTCCTGCTTCTTGTACTTGAAATAGAGATCATCATCAACATGAAATCTGTTTCGTTGAGCCCACTGATTATAGGTTTCGGTTTCATTTCCAGTAGGCACAATCCAGCCTCTAGGGCCCCAAACTCTGAACTGATATGATGCCAAGCACATCTGCACACATATTGCAAAACAAAATGCCAACCATATGTGCGGGGATTTCATATTAGAACTTATTTCTAACTCGATGAGAAACCTCGGTTGGATTTCTGACAAGAAAATCAAGGAAAAAGAGAAGTGGATAGCAGAGCAAGCTCTCTGAAACTGAAAGAATGGAGCAAACAACCATGTCATCACCAAAAAGGTTGTGGCCTCTTTTTGCCTTTTTTCTTAGGGTCGGTTTAATTTAAATTCCACCGTTTTGCCATCAAGGACGTGCTTGTCATCTATAACCTTATCCTCGACAGACGTGGCAGCATAAGTCACAAACCCAAATCCCCGAAGCTGGCCCGAGAGACGGTCTCTCATGATAACGGAGTCGGTTAGTTCCCCATGCTTTTGCCAAGTGTAGCTGCACAGGTGCTTCCATCAATTCACGGACAACAACACAATAAGAGTAATTTCCCATTGCCCGATGAGCCTCATCAACTACCAAACAGACAAGTTGTTTAACCAGGCATGAACTGGATTGGATATCCTTTTCAAGCACTTGAGGGGTTACAAAAAACACTCTCTTGCTCTGCCAAAATCTGGATCTCTGTGCCAGATTCATCTGTCCCGTTATGTCAATTGTCCACTCTTGAGGAATTCCGACAATATCATGACATGCCTCAATTTGCTGTATTACCAGAGGTCTAGAAGGAGCAGCAAAAACAATTTTCCCAGTAGGAAACCACCGGAAGTAATTATACATCACCACCGCAGCAATCAGTGTCTTCCCCAGCCCAGTTGGCAAGGACACTAGGGTGTTTGAAAACAATGCTGTCTTCACAATAGAAAACTGGTAGTCATGAAGAGGAATATTTACTGGATAAATCCATGTTTTGGCTGCAACGGGATCAATGCCACTATTAACACCCTCCACATTATATAAATCCTCATTGCCTCCCAATCAAACTCAACATCAGTATTGGAACCTGGAGCCATTGATGGAGATTGTGCTTGTTCTTTTACAATTTCGCTGCATAGAATCCCATCAATTAGCATCAACTAATCTTCAAATTGGAGAACTGACCAATTCTGAATTGCTCTTCCTTCATTGTTGTACAACACTTTGTAGACTATCTTCTCAGGTACTTTTCTAACATCTGGAGCATCTGTCCTTGCCATTCTGCTAGACATCCTTAATTCTCACCTTCTGAAATGATTCATGATAATTTCTTCCATTTTCAATACTTTAGGATTTGGGGCTCCATGTCCTAAGCTTTGTTGCATCAAGAGCTTCACTTGCCATAATGTTTCATTCCTTCCCATGGTGTTTCGTAGCGCAGCCAGTGCAAAATATGAATTTTGCGCTACGAAATCACTTGAACATTTTGCGCTGCGAAACTACTAAAAGGGTTCATGTGCTTATTTGCAGACATTTAGCATCGAAATTTTGTCAGTGATAACAGTCTATATGAACAGTTCCAGTCCCTACAACACTAAGAGATCTATCATCACCATCATATATATGTTTGGTGTTACAATCATTTAAAGAAGAAAACATGGCTTTGTTTTTGGCTATGTGATAAGAAGCTCCAGAATCAATGAGCCACTCATGAGAATTAGAAGAAGAAGATACATTTAGTGCATATCCAAACCGATATGTTTGACAACCACATGCAAAAAGTGCTATTCCTGAAGATGAAGTTGAAGTTGAAGAGTGCTTCAAATGGATGTTATGCTTCTTCATTACTGCTTTCAAGGCTTCCATCTTCTTAAAGCATTTGGATTCTAAGTGGCCATCTCGATTACAAAAGTGGCAATGTCTATCAGTCTTCTTCCCTTTGTTTTTATTTGCCTTATCAGTTTGTTGAAATAATTTTTCATTTTGAGACTGAAATTGCTTAGGACCCTTGTTTGGTTTAGGACCATTCTTTTTAGGATACGACTTTTTAGAATTCTTTGAATTTGGTTGTTGCTGGGTGGCTAAGGCTTTCTTAGAAGAGTTTCCAAGATTAAGAAGACCAAGGTGTAAGAGTTTTTCTTGTTCTCTTATTAAAGAATCACAAAATGCATCAAAGGAAGGAGACTTGTAGTCTTGTCCCTGAGAAATGAAGGCTTCTGTTGTAGAATGGAAGGTGGAAACAAACACAGAGTAGGCTGGTCCCAACTTAGTTAGAATGAAATAGATAAGGTTACCATCTTCTTTCTTAACCTTAACACCTTCCAAGAGAAGTCTAAGGGTTTTGAACTTGGACAAAAAATCTTCAATGGAAGAAAAATTATTGAGGTCCAATGTAAGCAACTCATTTTCGAGTTGATGGGCTTTAAGTTCATTTTTAATTCCAAAAGCTTTAGTGATCTGTTTCATTGCTTCATTAGGAATATCAAGTTCTGCGATATGGAATCTAAGGTCTGAAGAAATAGACATTTCTATCAACCCACGTGCTTGATCTTACCTATTTTCCCATTTGGCTGCCTTGTCTTCATCTTTCGGTTTGGTTTCTTGGCCTGAGGCTATTCTGTAAAGACCTTTACTTCTAAGTAAATCCATAATGTAGGACTACCATTGGAACTAGTTGGTGCTGTCAAGAATAACTTGGCATGGAATTTCCATTTTAACAGAAACTAAAGCTATAGATGCTGAAACTAAGTGTTCCAATGGAAATATCTCGAAAAATTAGGCTGTTAAAAAAAACGGCTCTAAAAATGGCTTTCGGATGAAGAAGTTATGGCTTTTTGAAGAAAAATTGTTGAAGATGTCGAGGAAGTGCGAGAATGTGCGGAAATGAATGGTAAATTTATATTTAAAAAAATCTGCCCCCTTTCCAAACTTAATCTAATTAGCTCACTTTAAAAGACAAATTATATGACTCACTTTTATAAATAAGTGAAAGTCATTTTTACAATGGTACTTTATGAGCTACCCACTAAATTGTAACTTAAATAAAATATAAAGAGACTTTAGAATTATAAGTGCCTCACTTTTTATAATGGGTGAGAACACTTTTACATAAAGTAACTTTAAAACATAAGTTACATGTGTTTTTTGAAAAAGTAACTCAACAAAAAGAAAGGCTTTAACTCAAGACCTCTATTCTCAAAAAGTAACTTTGGACCAAGTGAGCTAGTTTAAAAGGTTAGTAATTTTTTGAAAAGAGGAAGTGTTTTTTTTTTAGTTACCGAAGCTTTGGGGTGCGTGCTTACTTGAGAAAGCTATTTTTTGCCTACAAAACAAAAACCACAAAACCCAAAACGGACATCCAAAAAAAAAAAAACCTTATGGTTTAAAGTTAGCTTTACCCATAAACTAACAATTTTCCTCAATGTTTCTGATTTTCTGAGATCACACTAAGGCGTGGCGGAAAAGAGCATACGCATGAGGAAAAAAACTTCCTTTCTATTTCTAATTTTCCCAGATCGCACAGAGTCACAGGGCAAAGAGAATAAGCAGAAATGAAAGGTGTAGATTCGGTAATAAAAAACAAAGAGATAAATAAACCGAAATAAATAGAGAGAAAATAACTAGAAACTTGCAAATAAACATTGTATACCTCTAGATCTTAAAAATGACATAGCTAGGGCTATCAGAAACCTTTTCACGTGAAACAGAAGGGGTTCTTTAGTGGAACAGGTGCTCCTAACACAATATAGCAGTCTACTTGGCCTGAAAGCAGTCAGAAACAGTAGATCTAGGAAACGAAAATCAGATGTAGTTCTACCGCCTTCAGATTTGGATCACCAATGGATGTAGCCCTCAACTTGGCTCTACCATGTAGGAATTTACAGGGTAAGTTCCTCAGACAAAACACCAAAGGAAACTTCTCACAAACAGATCACAGATCAATACACCAGTATTGTTGACGTGGTTAAAACCCTCAAGGAGGGAAACTGTCTATAGCCTGAGCCAACGTGGCCACTTCAGGAAATTTATTAATAAAAGAATGAAAATTTACATAAGCTTCTCTCATGAATGGTTACCCTACAAATGACCCTCCATGCTCTTTAAATAGAGATCATGGACCAACTGGGTGTTAAGCCACAGATCAAGTGTTGGTAATACCGAGGAGAGAATGAACCTTCGAATCAATACATATCGTGATCGTCAGATTGTAAGTTACAAAATTACATAGTAAAGAAACACACTTTAACTAACTCTACACTAGACCAAGTTATACTTAACTATTTTCCTATGTGTCGTAATATCCTAACAACCTCATCCCTTTCTTTTGTTCATCTAGACTTCCTTCGACAATTTCCTTGATTGAAAGAAATTCTTGACCCGCTTCACTTCGTTTGACATCATACCATCATCCCATGAATCCCATACAAGTTGGAATTCACGGGGAGACACTTGCTTCGTGAACCTTCCAATGAAAATTCCAATATGGATATTGATCATCCTCATCCTGCAAATGCTCCTTTTGAATGATGTATAATGATATTTATACTATATGACTTTATTTTTCCCATAAGTACTACTTTTTCTTCTAATGAGGTTACCAAGAGCTACATCCTTCTATAGGTGATAACCATAGACTTCTATTTCAACTATCTTTCATGCATCTTTATGATGATGTCATGAGCTCTTGCTTTCATTGGTATGCTTTTATGATGCCATCTCCTAACATGATGCATCCTATCAAGATTCTAATGATTCCTACCATGATATTTATACTTTACAACAAAAAAATTGAAAAGAACTAGGCGAGGATGACTATCTAAATCATAGGCGAGATCTTTTATTTCCTCTTTCTTGAATTTATTCTTTTCATATTTTTCCACTTCTTCTGTGATATGGGCTTCTTCCCTTTCTATTTTGTTGTTGTTCTTCCTGAGCTTTGGACAATATCTCTTGTAGTGCCCATATTCATGACAACCATAACATTAAACCTTCAACATGTTCTTCTTCTTTTCCTGAGGACCAAGCTTCCCAAGCTTCCCTTTTCTACTAGCCATGGCAAGAAATGATTGAGCTTGCTCGCTTGATCCTATATCATTTTTTTCCTTGAAACTTGTCTCTTTGATTTTGCACAATGACCATAGTTCATTGAATGGAGTAGATTCCTTCTTCCCATACATGTTTGATGTGAAGTTTCCCATTCCTCTGGTAGTGCATTGAGCACTATGGTAGTCATTTTCATGTCAGACATTATTTTTCCCAACTCTTGGAGTTGGTCTTTTATTTATGACACCCTCACAAAGTATGAGGTTTTTTTTCCCGTAAGGAAAAATCGTAATTTTATTAATAATAACAAAATTACATTTTGTAGATGCTGAGGCGCATATGCATAAAGCAGATCAAAAGATTGCTGTAAAAAAAAGAAAAAAACCAGAAAGAAAGAACAGGAAGAAATAATGTACATATGGGGAGAAAATTATGTTTTTCTCCCTGTTTTCTTCTCAACCTTTCGCCACTCCCCTTGAGTTTGTGAGGACGAAAAAAGTACGAGAGAATTTTCCTCCACAAGGCTAGGATTTTCCTTGTCTGAATCAGAGTGATCTGGAGAATGTTGTCTTTTGGCTCCACTGGTGTCCTCTGTATCTGGTACCTTCTCCGACAAAGAGTCCATGAGTTCCTGTGCGACAAATTTCTCAGTTTCTAGCGACTTGTGTGTTTGATTGTTCGCTATGGGGATGGTTTTCGTGGCTTCTTCCTCAATAGGAACATCATCAAGATCTGGTGGAGGGATAGTTTCCTCCTCATCCTTTGCTACTTCATGTGGGTTCACTGTGCGTTGCTAGCCTCTTCGTTTTTGTGCTTGTTTCTTGTTTCTTTTGGTTTCTTTTTTGGCTTGTGGGCAGTTACTAAGAAGGTGACCTGTCTGTTTACAACCACGACACCTGAAGTCCGTGTTCTCATAATCTAGTGTTTGTTTCCACTGTGAGTTGTTATGGATCAGAATTATGCTATCAGGTAGCCCTTGACTAAGATCTACCTCAACACAAATTCTGGAAAAAGTATGTATGCCTCTTGTAATTCTTTCCACGTCTTACTTGAGGTATTTTCCTATCGCATTCCCCATTGCTTCGAAAACTTTGGGTAGCCAGAAGTGTACCAGGAGGTTGTGTAGCCTGACCCATATTGGCATTTTGGAAACCACCATAGCAGTGGGGTCAAAACCTGGGAACCAGGGGGTCATGAAGAGTCTTGCATTGCCCTAGAACCATGGCCCCTCATGGAGGACATTTTTTTTTCTTTGACCGTGTCGAATTTGACAATAAAAAAGCCTTTGGAGCATAAATGGATATCATAATTTTTTGTCCATGTGGAGTAGATCCATTGTTGTAATGCATCTTTTTTGGGCCAAAAGCCATTAAATCATCATATGACAACCTTTGTAGAGAAATCATTATAAAAATTGTTTACCTCAGGCAGAGTGATTGTCAGTACTGGAGTCTGCATTCTTTGCTCCACAATATAGGGTCCAGGTAGATCTTGTGTTGGTGCTGGCTTGTTGGTGGCTTCTCCCTTCCCTTTGATTGCATCCTTGAAAGAACCTATTCCCTTTGAGCTAGATCCAAAGCTTCCACCTCTCAGCCTCATGTTTAGGATGATGGTTGAGTCTGGAACAATTCCATAGTCATGTACTATACATTGGTCCTGTAAGATTTGGCCTGCATATATCAAACTTTGCATGTTTGCTGATATGCCTGTGTGTGCTTGTATTTCATACTTTATATCTTCTATCAACTTCCCTGTCCAGGTTCACTTGCATATCGTTTTTCATGATAGGGTTCTAATAAATAGTTGTATCAGTTCCTGTCTGGAGTCCTTGGTGGGTGATGTCATTTTTTTCTAGGATTCATCTGCTATTTGGGCCGCTGTATCTGTGGGATCTGAGCATTCCAGTTCATGATAATCACCTTGCAGCTGTTGTGGTGTGCCCACTTTGTGTGTGTTCCTTATCCCTTCCTTGTCTGCAGCTGTATAGATGCTATCTTGTATAGGTCTAGATTCAACATTCAGGTTGCCCTCGATCCATACGGCTTCCTTAGAGATCTGAGGACTTGGGTTGAAGAGTTTTCCCTGGATTTCCTTCTTCAAATCTTGGAAGCTCGTTTCCTTTCTGAACCGTATGCTGTAATATCTGCCCTCTATTGCTCTGATAAATAGTTTTAGCCATTTTGTCTCCGTATTGGGTGGAAACCCCTCTTTTATGCCTCAATCTCTTTGGATTGGGGTTTTTCTATGTGAGCCCAAAAGCCCCACCTAGCTGTTGAGTCTGTCGGCAGCTTGTTTTCTCTAGATCGGGCTTGCCTAGGGCGCTTTCCCGGGATCCAACTGCCATGTCCAGGCTACCGACTATTTTCAAGTGTGCTCGAACCTCTAATCGCATGACGAGTTGGTCTGGAACCGTTGTAGTCGGCTCTTCGGAGTCAAACCCACCAATGCTTGTAAGACGAACGCACGACTTGGCGTGCCGATGAGGGGAAATGACAGCATTGTCTCCTTCCGGAGGAATGGAATCCTCTTCTTTCTTCTCCCGTGGTTTCTCTTCTGCAACAACCGTCTCTCCGTTTTCTTTTTTGGTGTCACCATTGACATTCGCAACCTCACTCTCGGCGGTAGCAGGAGCCGAAGCCTCCACGACAAGAGGATTCGCTGCAACTTCCAGCTCATTAACTAACCCCATCAACGTTTCTTGAGCAGGGGTTTGTTCAGCCGGAGGTTGTTCTGGAGCAGTGGCTGGAACTTCTTTGGGGGATGAATGTTCTATGGACAAGGGTTTAGGTGGCGAGGGTTTAGGGGGTGATGGCAGATTTTCTTCTTTTTCTTCCTCTTGGGAAACTGGGGCTGCAACTTTTTGCCGTTCTCTAGAACGACGTCCTAAGCCGTTTTGGGTTTCAACGATTCATTGGCAGTGGGGGCTTCCGTCGTAGTGGTTTCAGTGGAAATGATTTCAGTTGAAGCCAGTAGCTCTGTAGGGTTTGCCGACTTCACCATGGTCTCTGAAAAAAATTTCTATCTTACAAAGTATGAGGTTATTCCTTCTTCTTTTGATATCTTCACCTTGTAGATATTGAGCTTCTTCTTTTGGAGGTTCGATAATTAAACCCTTAACATGAACAACAAATTCATTTTCTATGAGGATCGAATCTATCCTCTCCTTCCATGAAAGAAATTTGGATGGCCCAACCAATTTGTTGCTCTCCTTGCAATATGAAGTCATTTTGACATATTTAAATATAAATATAAAAATACTTACCTGTCAAGTGAAGATACTCGTAGATGATGAAATATTCAACTTGATGCATTCTTGATTTTGAAGATGATGTATATAATAGAAGATGTCTTCTTAGTGAACATGTCTTCCTTCAAAAGTGTCATTGGCTCAAAAGGTGATCATACTAATTCCTTATGATGATGCCAACACTTTTTCCTAGTTTTCTTCCTTCAAGCCAATGCTAGTTAAACTTGTTTCTTAGCCTCAAATTTTGGTCCTTCTTTAGAATTTCACCTTGTTGTAGCAGTTATGCAATTTAAACCTTTTCTGCAATAACCCTAGCTCACATGTGTGGCTAGAAGATGGACAAATTCACCTCCTTTCTACTTCGCTTGACTTGATTTCTTTTCTTGTTATTTTGGCTTGTAGAGGAGGCCTTTCTTGGCACAAAAATTAAGCCTTGAAGGTGGTTGCAATTCAATACTTGCTGCACCGAAGGATGTCTTAATACTTCACACATGTGGAGAATATAGCCTAGAAAAACAAACCCAAAAGTTCTTCGCTCTTCCTTCCTTGTGATAATGATTGTAGAATGTGTGAGTTTCCTAAAAATGCTTCAAGTGTGGAACCCTTCTTTGGATGAACTAGGGTTTTGAGGTCTTATTTGATGTTCTTAATTATTCCCTTCCAATATAATGAGAGGGTTATCCATTCTTGATGATTGATGCTTTTGATGTTTCCAAGATAATATCTTTATACTTCGACCCTAGAGTATCCTTCTTCATGTTTCCCTTCTTGATGTACTCACCTTAGCTCTGATTACATGTTGAGAAATGTAGGGGGCAACAAGTGTAGGTGATTTCTCTTACTTTTATAACTGCTTGTGATGTATTTTTACTTTACTTGATTAACTTCTTCTTTTCTTATTATTATTGGTGTTCTCTATCATCAAACAACTACTAAATCATAAAGAATAATGAGACAACATGACACAAGATATAGGCGATCAACCAACTGAGAGGAAAACCCACCAGAATCCTTCTCTTCTTATAGAAATTCAATTGATGAATTCAAAGACCTATGACCCTTAAACAAGGCCCTCCAAGATCAAGTCATCCTTCCTTCTTTATGAGCTTTCCTTACACAGATTTCATCAACAAAATTCGACCTTCCAACAACTTTGATCCCAACAACAATTTCTGCAACTTTGACCTAGCAGCTTCAGCAACTTCGACCTAGCCACTTCACAACTTTGACCTTCATGTAGCTTCAAAAACTTTGACCTAACAACTTCACAACTTCGATCTAGAGGCAAATTCACAACTTTGACCTTGCAGCTTCACAACTTTGATGCAACTTCATAATTTTATCTAGCCCAAAAACTGTAGAAACCCTAACGAGAGAGACAGAGAGGCCTAAAAAATCCAATCTTCTTCATGTTCTTCTTCGTCCTTTTCCAGCTTCTATCTTGAGGAGATCGAACTTGCTTGAGTGAGTGTGAGAATGTGGTCGAATTCCTTCTTATTTATTGGCTTGTGAGGGGTACAAATTACTATCTTGAGTTCGACTTGTCCCTTCATGTACGCCAACTTGATCTCTTTTCCATGACCTTGGAGGGTCTTATGACTCTATTTTGACTCAATAATTTTTTTCTTTACAATATGTAACATGCCCATATGGGTCTTCAATACATGACAATGAATCAATTGACTTTATGACAAACCTAGAAGCACTCAATGAGTGCCTCACCTAAAAATAAAATTTCCTTGAGCATGAAACCCATGCCTCAAGAATACAAATAATAAATTTATTTTGCTCTTTTCATTAAATACATAAAATCACGATTACATATGCTATTATGAAGACTGAACCTAGTTACATATTTCAACAAAATATACAAGTCTAGTTGACATTTTGGGAGACATTCTCTTCAATAGCATTGCCTTTTGGTTCATATGTCGAGGGGCATTGAAACACTTCCACAATACACATGGTGTACTTACCTATATATATTTCCATTGAAAGGTGTGTCTAGTGTGTTTTCACAATGTTAAAATGTAAAAGTTAGATCTTTGAAGGAATTTATCATCACTTGAGTTCATCTCACATCACATGAGGTGTTTATGTTGAAACATGACTCATTATTACGGGCTTAGGGAATCATTTGCAAGGCAAAAAAGGTTTATAGAGAACAACCCTCATGAAGATGGACATATGTCATCGAGAAACCCTCTCATAGTGGTCAAATACTCTCTGAGCAAGGAACATCCATCATTTTGAGAGATATATGGGAAATGACACTTGGCATTCATAAAATAGGTGACAAAAAAGACAAGGAATTTTTTTAGGAGTTCTCCAATTAGAGACATCTAGAACAATGGATTTATGCGTTCTTTCTAAAGAAGAGGAAATGTCTTCCCTAAAATGTGCAAATCGTTACTAGACCAATTCTATTAGATGCATAGTAGTTGCTTCATTTTTGAATTATGGTAGTAATAGGATTCCAATAAATATTTAGGGAGTTAGTTGATTTCAAGTTTGTTGCGTCAAATCACTAGCTGATTTTGATCGTTTCTAATGGAGTGCTCCACCTTCTCTTGAGATATATTGTTATTCTGCAAAGAAATTGCTAAAATCACTTTCTTGGAGAATGGAAAGCTAAGAATGGAACATGTGGAACATCAACGTAGTGGACAATGTAAAACATTGTTAATAAAGAGTGCCTAGATTAAATGATACTTTTAGACTCCTACTATCATTATTTATATAAGGTTCATGTATCTAAAAATTACTAAAAAAATATTTTATTCTAGAATTTTTGAGGAGAAACTCTATAAAAGAAATAGAGCTATCATTTGCAGAGACATGGTTGGATGAGTGGGATTCCCCCTATAAGATTAGTTGAATATATTTTGGGAGGAAAAAGTTAAGGGTTTAGCTCAATGTAAGGCTTCTCAAGTTCTCCTTTCTCTTACATAAATAGATAAGCTTTTGCAACGATTGCCATTAATTGTGATGTTGAAATAATATTTGTGAAAGGGAATTATTTCTCCAATTGGAGGATATTAAGGGTAAGTTAAAATCCTCCCTAATTCTTGATGTAGATTTGGATGATTAAAGGAAATTGAAACAGTTCATTTATTGTTTAAAGTCAGTTGTAACTAAAAAGAAAAAGATTATGTATGTTACATTATAACTCTTTGATCTTATGAGTATTCATGGTTTCACATTATTTCTTGGCAATGATTTCATGGTTGTGATGGTGCATTTGAATAAGGGCCCTCACTTATTCTTGCACAATCTAAAAATATGTTTTGGACTATTTGTAATAGATCAATGCATTTTTTTAATTGTCTTTTCCATCAAACTTATTTCTTCTTTCACTTTGATATCAACTCCATCAACCAATGGATAGACATTGATTTTGATACACCACCATCACTTTATTAGCTTCATCTAAAAGTACCTTTGTTATACATGTCTTAATTTTTTATGTGAATCTTTACAAGGACAAATTTGTAATCTTACCATGAATTTCCCCTTATGTTGAAGAAGAATTAGCCTAAAGGAGGAGGAATATTAAATTGGTAATAGGTGGATTCCTCTGATTGCCATTAGGTTTATGATTGGTGATTGGAATTATCTTTTGGACAATTCTTTAAGGTAGAATTTGTTAATTCTCCATAGTTCTATGATGTAACAATAAATTATAGAAATTCTTATTCCAATAGAAATCAATTATCCCATTCGATTTCAATTACCCAATGATAGTAAGAAATTGTAGATAGAATAGTGAACCATATGCACAGTGAAGACAACCAAGAACAATAAAGACATAATATTTGGTCAAAGACCATGGAAAAACCCCACAAGGGGGAAACCCTTTCCAAATTATTCTTCTATTATTGTCATGAAACGTTCAACAGAGAGATACATAGTCCAAGTACATCAACAAGGAGTCAAAGGTCAAAGCCTTGACTATCTAAACCAACCATCCAATATCCAGTTAATTAGGAGCCCAAAAGTCAAATTTGGTCAAAAGTAAAATTTGCAATTTATTTTCAAAGTCAACTACATCCAACACAGCCCTAACCAATCTTGATCACTGTTCAAATCAACCTTCAAAAAATTCATTCAAAGAAGCAAAAATCTCGGCCTCCTAAGCTCAATCAAACTCGGTTAAAATAGTGCCTAAAATTTCCTCTAAAATCGGTTAAAGTCAATGTTGTGGTCAAAGGTTGCCTCAGGTCTATGGTAAAAAGTGGTCAAAATGCACAAAAAATCTTGTCCTCTCTCTTGAATTTGGCCTCCCAAGACAAAAACCAAGTCAAACAAGTGCAAAACCCAAAGTCAACACTAGTCAGATAGATCCAAAACAGAAGTCAATGCTGGTCAACATATTCTCTCTCTCTCTCCTTTTCACGTGTGGACTTGGACCCATAATTTCAAAGCTAATCAAACAAATAAATAAAATATGTGAATGTGTGGTGGTGCCTCGAAGTGATGTGACATGTGGTGTATTTATATTTGGTTGATGAGGATGAATTTCCTTGCCCAAGCCGACTTGTACTTTTGTGTAGATGTGGGTTTCACATTAAAAATATTATTTTTCTTCGTGCAGATTAAATTCTTCCAAGGGCTAGTAGTGTCTTCTTAGGATGAGGAGGGCTTCCCAAAGGAGGAAATTTCTCCCTAAGCTGCCATATTTCAACACTCCGTCTCAGCTAGGGAAGAATTAATGACTACACCATAAGTCTCATCTCAAATGTCTCGTTATCATTGTCAATGTAATATCTCTTCTCATCTCTTCCCATATCTACTCACTTGTTGAACAATCTCGATTTAAAGAAGCAGAATAATCATAGGGGAGATCCATCTAACTCCCTATATCCAATGAAAATGGGCGAGATACAACTTACCATTAGGGGTAGGATCATAACCATCCCAATGTCCAATGACAACAAGCGAGATACCTTTATTGTGAAAGGTGAGGATCATAGCCATCCTATTGTCTGTTGATATTCTCACCTTGACCTTGAAGAGTCAAGTGGTAGAAAACATGCATCCCATCACTTGGGAGAGATACCAGTTACCATAGAAGGTAAGGATAACACACACCCAAGTATATTGACCCATTGTTCAGATGGGTGGCTATCCTTACAAGCCCGAATTTAGGGTAGGATTCATATTGAGGTATACTTTGCCAGACTTGATAGGGGGAGATACCCAACTTGTCATGAAAGACAAGGATCACATGCACCCTACAGTGACCATAAGGAAGATAACAAACTTACCACAAAGGGTAGGGATCACACACACCTATTGTCTAGAGATCCATCAGCCTTAAGAGTTCTCTGGCTCAATTTCCTCGCTAGGAGTTTTGACAGGGGGAAGAGCATAACTCAATGTTCTCGATCAGTTGAGACCCTTATTCAGGAGGGTCATATCCATTCGTCCAAGCTTCTCTTTGAAGACCAAGAACTTCCTTTTCAGCAAAGCCTTGGTAAGGATGTTGACTATCTGCTCATCAATTGAAATGTGATGGGAGTCTTATATCTCCTCTTTGTACCATATCCCAGATATAATGATATCTAATCTCAATGTAATTAGACTTTTTGTGGAACACATGATTCTTAGAAAGTCATATCCCACACTTGTTATCGCAATATATCACTGTTGTATCTAAAACCTACTCAAACAACTCTCCAAAGAGCTTCCTCAACCATATTGTCTCACAACTAGCCATGCTATCAACAATATATTAAACCTTAGTCGTGCTAAGAGCAATGGACTTGTTCTTCCTACTCATCCAAGATATCATGGTATACCCAAGGCTAAAACAACAACCTGATGTGCTCTTCCTTTCAATAACATTTCCAACCTAATCAACATCAAAGTCTCACATCTTCGACAATCATTTTAGACCAAGATTATTCATCCTATGTAAGTATCTCAACACATGCTTAGAAGCAACCCAGTGTGCATGCAGAGGCATTGTCATAAATTGACTCAAAGTGTTAACTGAAAAACATGTCTACTCGAGTGTTCAATAGGAACATCAATGCCCCAATCAACCATCAGAACTTAGAGGTAATCACCAAGTTAGAACTTGCAAATTTTCCACATAACTTCTTGAAGTTAATCTCCATTGGTGTGGCCATGGACTTACATTTAACCATACCAAATCCCTCCAACAATTTTACTACATATTTTCCTTGTGAAAGGAAAATCTCACTAGGTCTCTGCCACACCTCTAAGCCCAATAAGTAGTGCATCAATCCAAAGTCTTTCATCTCAAACTCAGAGGCAAGCTCCCTCTTACACTCGAGAATAAGAGACTCTTCACATGTCAAGAATAAATCATCAACATATAATACTAGAATTAGGGGCATACCTTGGATAAATTTGAAGTAGAGGTTCAGGTCAACATTGCTTCTTGTGAATCGTAGCTTCATCAGGTAGCTATCAATGTGGGCGTACCAAGCCCTGGGACATTTCTTCGATTCACAGAGTGCTTTCTTCAGCTTGCACACATGAGTCTTCGTGTCATGTACTTCACAACCATGTGGTTTCTCAACATATACTTCTTCTTGGAGAATGCCATGTAGAAACACGATCCTCACATACATTTGGTGAAGAGTCCATCACTCGCTAGAAACAAGAGCAACAATAGGTTGAATAGTGGTGTAGTGGGTATCTGGTGCAAAAATGTCATCATAATCCTCACCCTCTTTTTGGGAGAAACTTCTAGCATAAAACCTTGCCTTATATTTCTCAATACTTCCATTTGCTTCATGCTTCATTTTGTACAACCATTTGGAATTCACAACAGACTTCCCTTCGGGTCTCGGAATCACTTCCCACACATATTTATTCATGATAGATTCATATTATTTGGCCATAACATATTTCCATACCTGTTCTTTCACTACTTCTTCAAAGGTGTGCGGTTCAACTTTTATGATTTTACTCATAGCCATAACATATCCCTGATATCGACATGGCTTCTTGTTTTCCCTTAAAGTTCCTATGGAAACAACATGTCTCTAAACATCTTGTAATTTATCTTAAAGCCATTGTGATATCTTCCTAGCAGAAGGATAACAAGAAGGGGGAACCAAGGGGTCCATGGGTTGCAAGGGATCATTGACAATGTCAAACTCAAGCCCATGCATAGAAGGGCCTTCTAAAATATCCATGGCATCATCCTTCTTATCAAAATTGGTAGGGGGAGTAAAGTCCCTTGCTTTCCCAAGGGAAACATCTTCATCATATTTCACATCCGTGCTAAACTCTATATTCCTTTGACTAGGGACATATATTCTATACGCTTCTTTAGAATTTTCACAGTAACCGAAAAACATACCTTTCTTCCATAAGATTCCAACTTATTTCTTCTGTCCTTCGTCGCATGAAAGTAGACAAGGAAACCAAATATCCTTAGATGTCCAACATCAAGCTTTACACCCATGAAAACTTCTTCGAGAGTCCTATCACCCAATATTTGATGAGGAATCTTGTTTTGAACATAGACCATTGTGTTAGTAGCTTCACCCCATAGAAAATTCAACAAATTTTCTATCATGAAATATAGCCTAGGCAACTTCCATGATAGTATTGTTATTTCTTTCAACTACTCCATTTTGTTCAGGGTTGTAAGGCACAATGGTCTCCTTCTTGACTCTTGATTTCTTTCAAAAGTCAATGAACTCATTTGAAATGAATTCTCCTCCATTATCAAATTTGAATACCTTTATTCTCTTGTTTGTTTTATTTTGTATCAATGCCTTGAATTTCTTTAATATATCAAATGCATAGTCCTTCTACTTCAAGAAGAATATCCATGTATAATGAGAGAAGTCATCCACAAAGATTATATAGCATAGGTAGCCATGAAGAGATGTCACTAGAATGGGTCCACACAAGTCATAATGCATGAGTTGTAGAATACCACTGGTCATGCTCCTGCTTGAATGGATTGGTCCCTTCCTCTTCTTTCAATGTGCACATCTCGGACAAACCCCATCATGATTTGCTTGAACCTCAGGCATCCTACAAATCATTTTTGTCACCTTATGAAAGTCATCATAGTGAAAGTGAGTGAATCTTCAGTGCCACAACTCACATTGATTATTACTATCATGGAACAATGCTCAGATTGGTCTTACATCCTTGATCCCAAAGTGAAGGTATCCCTCAGGTGACATTCTGTAGGCCAAGTAAGAAATTTTCCTCTTATAAAATCATCTCTCATTCCCTTGTCCTCCAAGGAAGTTATTGATACAAGATTCTTTTTCAATCCCGACACTTACAAAACATCATGTAGATGTATAGTTTGACCATAATCCAAATGAAATGAAACAAAACCAAATCCATTCACAAGATAGGTAGAATTGTCCCCAAGAATGATCTTCAAAATTTTCACCCTCTCAATCAGGTTTGAGAGGACTTCACAATACCTAGTGAAGTTTCTAGAGGCCCCAATATTTACCAACCAACTATCAAGCAAATCTGGAGGAGAGGAACTAGAAAGAGCATAAATAAGAAAATATTCAGATTTAGTAGCAACTACATTATTTCCATACCTTGAGTTCCTTGATCTCTTTTGAGGATGGTGGCCTTCACCAAATCAACAGGAGTATCTCTTATTCTTCTATAGTTAAACATGTTTTTATTGTAGCCATGATTATTGTTGTAGGATCTAGGAGCATCATTCTTCTTCGGTCATTCTCGGGGATAGTGACCTCGATTATGTAATTTGAAGCATTGAATATGTGATAGGTCCCTATCCCTTTTCACTCTTCTAGTGGAGTCCCTGGATGGCGGAGCAATATTTCGTGAGTTAGATGGCCCTCCTCTTACTTTATCTTCTTGTCTTGAGCAACAAATGTAGAGGGTTATCCTTCTTTATGCTTTTGAATCCTTACTCTAGAAATCATTCTGGGTCTCTTCTTAAGTGACCTTGCCAACCAGTTCATAAAATGAAGGAAACTTGTCATTGTTGCTAGCAGTTGTAGTAAATGTTTCCCAAATAGGTGGAGGACCTCCAAAGGAAATTAGTACCATCTCTCTATCAAATGTAACTTCTCCAGTAGACAACAATTGGTCCTTGAGTTTGGATATCCTCATGAAGTATGACTGCACAATCTATCCTTTATTAATCTTAATATCCTTGAGTTTATTATTCAAAGAAAGAATGTGGATCAAGTTGTTGCCTTTATACATCCCAACCAACTTATCAAATATGTCCTTGGACTTCTTAAACTTTGAAATATAAATAAGAAAATGATCTCTCAAAGAAACAATAATTATTTTCTTAGATTTGACCTCAGGTCCCTTCTTGTACTTGGCCTTGATATCAACAGAATCATTTTCAAGAGGCTCATGCACCTTTCCTTCCACATATTCAAAGACATCATTCTCATCCAAAGTCACTTCCAACTCAGTTCTCCAAACAACATAGTCAGATGAGTCATTCAACTTCTCTTCAATTTTGAAGTAGGGGGTAGAAACCTTGACCAAATAAGCTCAATCCAATCATATTCCTTCAAAGGTGATTTCTGTTGTCTCTTTGGCCTTGTCTTCACCTCAGCTCTGATACCATGTTATTTTTCCACTATTCTATGTTGTAACAATCACTCATAACAATTCTTCTTCCAATAGAGATCAATTATCTAATTCAATTTCAATTATTCAATGAAAATAAGCAATTGCAGATATAATAGTAAGCCATGTGCACAATAGACCATAACCAAGAACAATGGAGACACAAGATTTGGTCAAAGACCAGGGAAAAACCACACAAGGGGGAAAACCCTTTCCAAATTCTTCTTCTATTAGATTTTCATCAAATGTTCAACAAAGAGATACATAGTCCAAGTACATAAAAAAGGAGTCAAAGGTCAAAGCCTTGAATATCTAAACCAACCACCTAATATCCATTCAAATATGAGCCCAAAAGTCAAATCTACAATTTTTGGTCAAAGTCAATAGTATTCAATGCAACCCCAACCTATCCCAGTCAAACAAAAAAATCCTTCAAAAATTTCGGTCAAAGTAGCAGAAAACTGAGCCTCCTCAACTTAGTCAAACTCGGTTAAAACAATCCCAAACATTTCCTTTGAAATTAGTCAAAGTCAAAGTCAACATTGAGGTCAAAGTTTACCTCAGGTATGTGGTCAAACATGGTCAACATGCACAGAAAAACTCATCCTTCTCTCCGGAATTTGACCTCCAAGGACATATCCAATTCCCAAGATAAAAACCAAGTCAAACAAGTCCAAAATCCAAAGTCAATGTTGGTCCAACATATCCAAAATAGAAGTAAAAGTTGGTCTACAAATTCACTTGGTTCTCTCTCTCCTTCACACGTATGGAATTGAACCTGCAATTTTAGAGCTGATTGAACCAATCAAGAGAATATGTGAGTGTGTGATGATGTATGCAAGTGATGTCACATGTGTATTTAGATCTGGTTGATGAGGATTAATTTCCTTGCTTAGGCCAACTTGTACTTTTGTGTAGATGTGGGTTTCACATTAAAAATAATATTTTTATTTATGCAAATTAAATTCTTCCAAGGGCTAGTAGGGTAATCTTATGGTGAGGAGGCCTTCTGAAAGGAGGGATTTTCTCCCTAAGTTGCCAAATTTCAACAACATTTTGAATTTTTTGTTGGGGATAAAGTTCCTTTCTCAGAATTTGTAGATTGGTTGCATTAGCATAATGAGGTGTTCTTGCTCAAGATCTTATTTTCATTTGATGACTCCACAAGATTACATGGATGAAAATGATGATTCAATGGATGATTATGAATATGAGGATTAGTTCTTGTGGTTAAGTTCCTTTACATTGGAAAGTTTGAACCAGAGCCTCATATCATATTTTATTTTAAGTTCATGAAAACATTGTTGGCAATCTTTCCATAAAAAAGGTTGAATATTTGGGCATATTTTGGAGCTTTATAGTGATGCTCATGATTCACAATCTTCCTTTTTATTGAAAGTAATGTGCATTGATAATATACATGAACATTCTTCATTTCCCTAGAAATATAAAAGGTCTTTAATTAACTTAAGGAGGAATATGGAATCACAACTAGAAAAAAAGCTGAAGGATAAGTTTTTGGATTATTTCAAGTTATTAGTTGTGCTAGATTATTCTATTTTGTGTAGGGAATGCCAATGCCTTTATGAAGAATACATATGTTTATATTTTAGAAAGGTATGCCACCTATATGGAAATCATAAATGTTTAGATGCATATGTCATGGTTAAGAGGTGTCATAGAACGAGGAAAGGGAATTTTGATGACTTGGTGCTTGCATATCAAAATGACAATATGATGATATGTTGGTTAATGGTAAGGAAACATATTATGCATTAAACTCTTTAGTGGTTTTTATAGAAGATAAATACATAAAATCATTGTATTTAAAGTAGGAAAATAAATTAGTGATGGAAAAATCTTTGTGCCTAACCTCGATCTGTGGGCTTAATTATCCTGATAACCCCTATTGTTAGAGGCTATTCATATTAGAGGCTTTTAATCATAACAAACCATTTTTTGGATCTATTTTTTGTTGCTGTGCATCAGCTATTGGGCATCATTGGTCCTAGGTCGGGCGACCCTCCATGGATGGTTTGGCCCCTGAGACCCCTTTCACGCAAGAGATCATGGCATATAATACCCTCATTGCCAATGGGACAAAGTTATAAAAGACTAGTCCCTCATGCTTCATTAAAAATATAGATGATATACTGAAAGTCGAGATCTTTGCACCTCAAGCCCACATTCCATCCCTCCAACCTACAAATCAGGGTTTGATTGGCTAGTTTATGGGGTTGTTGCCTGCCCCTACACTGTAAGGAGTTGGATTGAGAAGAAATGGAAGCCTCATCATGGGCGAAGTTGTTTCCTCTTTTTGTGGCATGTTTTTTTTACTTTTTTATTTTGAAAACAAAGTGGATCATGATTTGATATTTAGAAAAAAAACCATATTTCATGGGAGCCAAAGGTCTATACCTTGATCAATAGAACCCTAATTTAAACCCAAATTGTGATATCCCCACCACTATCCTAGTTTGGGTCAAGCTCCCTTACTTTTCTCTCCACAGCTAGAACAATGTCACTTTCAGACTCATTGGTTATTCATGAGGCAAGTATGTTGACTATGTAGAGCTTGGAGATGGACTTTTTTCATGTGCCCAAATATGTGTATAAGTGGATTTGGAGAAAGGATTACCAATGGAAAATCAACCTATGCATGCATAACTAAACCCATGTGCAGGAAGTGGACTACGATCAACTTCCCTTTAAATGAAAGGTATGCAATGAATATAACCACTTCGCCAAAGGTTGCCCTAAATTGAAAGCATCCCAAGAGAAACAAGGAGAACATCATGATCAATGGTAGCAAGAAAATAGGCAAAGAGGTACAACTAGGCATCAACCCCCTTCCATGCCTGCTCCAAAGAAAGCTCCACCAAAATATGGCCAGGGTTCTAGGACTTAAGGCCCCTTTCCTAGCAGATCCAACATTGCAGTAAGCTCAAATGGAGAGGGAAACCAATATGCAATTCTTTTTGGCACCCTAGAAGAAGGAGAAGCCTCTCATCCAACAACCCAAGACCCATCTCTTCAGTAGGAGCATGCTTCTTCTCAAATCCTTGAGTAGAACACCCTAGAACACCCTCCTTCGATAGAGAACTTAAATAACAACACTTGAGAACAATATGAGGACGATGAAGAAGATTTTCTCTCATCAAAGGAGATTACTGGATCAACAATCAATGTTAGTTTGAATGATGAAAATTGAGAAAGGGTGAAGGCAAAGGAATTTAATAGACATACTCACAGATAGGTTTGCAAATCCAATAGTGAAATCTGCACTCAAAAGAAAAAAGATAAAGAACTTGGATTCCACCACACCATCCCCCGTCGGTTATCAAATCATGGGAGAAAAGGAGGAAAAAAAGGAGCAATGGTAGGCCCCTCAAAGTGCGAAATCAACCCTAAAAGAAAACAATGAATATAACCTCCCATAATTGCAAGGGCCTTAGATCATGGAAACATATGGAAGAAGAAAAGTCATTGACCTGTAAAGAAAATTCCTCGTTCGCCCTTTTCTAGGAGATGAAGATGGATGAGATCAAAATCTCATCTAGGAAAAATAAGATCTGGAGCAGAAGTGGTCTTATTTCAGTCAGCTCTCAAGGTGCCTTTGGGGGTGTATGTACATTATGGGACTTGAGCCAACTCCAACTTTTCAATTCCATGAAAATAATGCAGAATAAGATTTGGAGCAGAAGTGGTCTTATTTCATTCATCTCTCGGGGTGCCTCTGGGGTTCCTTGTACATTATGGGACTCAAGCCTTCTCCAACTTTTGAACTCTATGTAAACAACCCACTAGATTGCAACCACTTTCAAAATTCTGACATTACACTAGGTATGCACTATAATTAATTTATATATACTAGTACACTTTAGAGAAAAAAAAGACTACTGGAAATCTCTTATGGATTTAAAGGATACTGAATTTGGCTTGAATTGCATCATCGAGGGGCATTTCAATACAACCATGAATCATAAAGAAAATAAAGGTGTATCTCTGGTTAGGGATCCCTTTAAGGAAAATATGGAATACCTTATTCATTCTCTTCATCTTCATGACATTAAGCCCCCTTGCTTTCGATATCCTTGGAACAATAAACGAGCTGGCCCTGGCCATATAACTTCCTGATTGGCTTGTTTTCTCACCTCTAATAATATCTTCTCACTGAATCTCTCCCTCCACTCCTTTATTCTCCCTTAGATCAGTTCGTACCATCACCCTATTCTATTGAAGATCACTCACCTCTTGAACTATGGCCCCATTCCCTTTCACTTCTCACCCCTTTGGTCCCTCTCCCCTAGCTTTAATAAACTAGTAGCTTCATCCTGATAAGAATGGGTAGAAGGAAGCCCCATTTTAATATGGGAAACTAAAATCAAGAGACTTAAGCATAACATTAAATAATGCCTAAAAAAAGGAAGACTAAGCACCAACACTCTATGATTCCTAGAGTTGGAATAATGGGTGGCATCGATTCAATAGGAGATGGAAATGGAGATGGTCACAAGGGAACTGTTGCAACAACAAACAAAGACCTTTAAGTCTTTCCACTCTCTCCTCAAAAAGGAAGAGGAATACTAGTGTCTTAAATCACGTAGTGTGTGGCTCCAGTCAAGTGACCGGAACAAGAAGTTTTTTCATGAACATGTGAAAAGTCGAGACAGTAAGAACAATATCTTGGAAATCCAAATTCAGGGACAAAGGATAACAGATTTCCAAACAATTAAGGAAGTTTCCACTGCTCACTTTAGCAATTTTTACCAAGACAATGGCCTTGGGGATCCAGGAGATGAAGACTACATGCTAGAACATGTTCCCTAACTGATCTCTAAAGATTTGAATTCCCAACTCATAGCTCCACCCTTGGTTGAAGAAATTAAAAATGTGGCATTACCCTTGCACCTGGATAAGGCCACTAGCCCTAATGGGTTTACTGCCAATTTTTATCAAATATTTTGGGAGGTGGTCAAAAAATATTTATTCAGGATGATTACATACTCTTTAAAGTGCCTCTATATAGGAAGGGGCGTCAACTCCTTTCTGGCCCTCATTCCAAAGGAAATGAACCCCTCCTCTTCTTATCAGTTCCATCTTATTTCCATTTGTAATGTGTCCTACAAGATCCTATTGAAGCTTCTAGCTACTCATCTATTGAAGATCCTATTGGTGGGTGAAAGTTATGCGACAAAGTACCTGCAACCAAATGATCAACATAACACAGATATGGTGATGAGCCAGGGATCTCCAATCTGGAAATTTTTTGTATCAACCTCTTATTTCATCAATGATCATATATGTTGGATTCCAAGAAGTGGGAGTAAGATCAAAATATGGGAAGACTCAATTTTAGGTTGTGCTCCGCTAGGCCAAAGGGAGGAATTGCATCCTTTGATATAACACTTGAGCCTTACAAGTATAACCACCCTTGCTCACTTCACTAACTGGGATGCTACAGTTTTTTGGAAAGGATGGAAATTGGACGATATTCATAATCCTCTTAAAATAATTAGAGAATATTTGACAAGCATGTTGGTTGGATGTGTGTTGCTCAATCAAACTACTCTTGACAAATTGGGACAAAAGACTTCATCCTGATTTGGTAGAGAGGGCTATAAATATCTTTTTAATTATCAGTTCCCTAAGAAATCTTCAATATGAAAGAATCTCTAGAAGTCCAATTCAATTATGAAAGTCAAAACATTTTGTTGGCTTCTCATGCATAAAAAATATTAACTTCGAAGACACTCAGAAACGTGGTATTTTTGATCACTCTAGATGTCCTATCTGTGAGAGATACAAGGAATCAATCTCTCAATTTTTTCTTTCTTGTCCTTATTCAAAAGTTGATTGGACCTTTGACCTTGGCCCTTTGTTTCCTAGAGTTCGGTGGCCACCCAATATTCATTTTTTTTTCTCTTCTTGGCACAAACCCTATGCGGGATCCCATTAAACCAAATCCTATTTTAAAGATATGCGGAATTCTCTTTCTAAATATATTTGTTGGCAAATCTAGCTTTCTAGAAACAATTTTATCTTTAAAAGCATCTCCTTCCCAACCAGAGCATCAACGTTAAAATCTCTCTCCTTGTGTCTGGAATATAATCCCCCTCTCTCGGATCCTGCCGTCGATCCTTTGGAACAACAATGGTTGGCTCCCTAGATACCTCATTCCCACACATGGCGCCAACCCCCCCCCACCCACCTCCCCCGCCCCCCATCTCTCCTCACGGGACAAAATAAGGCCAACCTCAGCTGAAAACTATGTCTTTCTCCTTAGGAGTTTGTTGACTAGAAGAAACAAGAAAAGAAGTGGATTTTGCAGTTTGATGGAGCATCTAAGAAGAACCCAAACATGGCAAGAGGAGGAGGGATATTACTAAATCTTGAAGGAACAACAATGGTAAAATATTCATGGGGTCTTGGATGGAAAACCAACAAACATGATGATATGTATGAGTTTTTCCTAGGGTTAAGCTTGGCTAAAGATCGAGTTATTAGAGACATTGTCATTCTTAGGGACTCCTTCCTAGTCATATGACACCTATTTTTTGGCATCCCAAAAGACAATACTTTAAGCTTCTTGTTCCATCATATAAGACAAATAGTATTCTCCTTTTCTTCTAGTCACCTTTATAACATTCTTATAAATTTAAATTTTAATGCATATCAATAAGCTAATAAAACTTGACTCCTCGAAGAAAGGAAATAAAAAATTAGAAAATATGTATCTATCCCCTAAAGTCTTACCCTCCCCTCCCCCCTTTGCCCATGTGCCTTACACCCAATTTAAATCCCCCACTTTCCTTTGAAAATAAAATATTTAAGGGATGTTATATTGAGCCCCCCATCCACTCCTTCATGTCTGATGAGTATCCTGATATAATGGCCCTTGTGTGGAGTATCCTCGATCTCATGACCTGTTCTTGATACGCCCCTTTGCTCGTTCCATGATGATTATCCTGCATTAGAGTACAGAAAAAATTAATGAAGATTTGAAAGCTCATGGGTGGATAAATCTAGTTTTTGGCTTGAGAATATGTTTTGCGAATTGTGTAAGCTTGGGAATAGTGCTCCATTGTTGCTATTGAAGTTTCCTATCTCTGCGTCAGTTGTGGTGTCCCGACATTGGCATAAATGGAAGCTTTGCGATGAACTTCAGATATCCAGCATGCTACGTTTCAGCGTGAGGAATTTCTGTGGGTGCAACACTGATGCAGCTGGACATTTTGGCATGTGGCATGTTTGGGCTCTGAAGCCAGCAACTCAGTTGACACCCTCGGCATCACTGTCATTCTCTCTATCGCGAGGGAGCATAATCAGCGGATTTCTAGTCTGGAGGATGAAGTTGACGCTTTGCACAACCTAGTTATGGACCTAAAGTTTTAGGGTGCAAATTCTGATAATTAACGCTCAAGATCCCCCTCATGACATCGATCTCAATTGGCCTACTGATTCTATAATCAATGCTTTCATGTTTGGTTTTAAAGGTCTCATATAGTTATTATCTCAATTTTTTTTTTCTCTATACCTCTTGGCCAATAAGAGTACTACTTGGGTCTTTTGGGTATTTTTAGGATGTAATTTAGGTATGGGAGATTAGATACAATGAGTTTATACCATATGCCTTTGAGCAAGATAGTTATGTAAATCTCTCGGGTATCTGTTGCAAATGGGCGTAAATTTAATATAAAAAATAATCATTAAAAAAAATGGGAAGATAAGTTTTTAGAGAATCTTTTGGTAGGGGCCTAATCCATTATTTTATCAAATGAGAAATTAACTCTTAACATTGCAAATAGTGAATAGGGTGACTCCGTTCCACCTCCAAAAGAAGAATGTGTTCCAAATGGGAAGAATGAAGAGTTGGAGAGAAATATGTTGGCATTTCATAAGGATTGTTTGGATAATCAACATTGTTTTTTGTCACATGAGGCACTTGTGATTTTGGATTCAAAATAAGTGAAGTGGGATGAAGTTATGGAAGACCTTATTGCAACACTTCATGATTCCATTGAAGACTATGCACATTACATTGTTAAGGAAGAAACACATGTTTATGATGATGTACATTCACATGAGGACATTCTAGTAGCCATCATAACTGGTTCTAGGGAGTTCAAGGGTTTGGTAAGTTATATCTCTTCAAAATTTTGAATCCGATGTCGAATTTCTTGATGATTTGAAGAAGTTAGAAGAACCCATGGAGGATGAAGAAAGTGTAAGCACTTTTTCTCGCTCATGATAAACATGGTATCCAAGAGGATGATAAATTGGACACTTATTTGGTGATTAATAAGACATGGATGGGATGTAGAGTGATGGTTCATTCATGGAGATCCCATATATGACACAAATTATGAGAGCTCGATGGAGGAAAATATGAATGAGCATTTTTCACTATCAATCAACATTGGGATCCATGCCATGGTGCATGACAAAGGCATTGCAAGTCGTATTTCCTTCTATCTTTAGCAACCAAAAGATGTTAAGGTATGTGATGTACTTGTTATCATTGATAAACATCCTTGTGTCCTCATTGATGTGGGATATTCTTTGTAGCACATGGAGCTTTTTTATAGCATTACATTCTCATAAATTTTCCATCCATTGATGTTTTTGACCACTACCGAATGCATTTATGAAAAATCAGCAAGGGCATGTGTTTTAAGGGTTGCAATATGTTTGGAACAACAACATACTCAATATTTGGTGAATTGTGGATTTTTTTAATTTCTCAAAGGAGGGCATCAAGCCCTTGATCATGAGCATTTATATTATATGCGACATAAAGGAAAAGGGTATTTTGAGGAATGCTCCATTTTAGATATCAAGAACAACTCGTTTATGTCATATTTCCAAATAATATCTCTCAACAAAATGCCTAGATAACCACCACAATAATGACAATGGATGCTAAGTCACTATGACATTTTTTTATTTGTGTTCGCAAGAGGGACTCTAATAAATATTGGGGGAGTTATGGGGATTTTATTGTAAAATGTGAGATGAATCTATATAAAAGGAAGATAGGTCTCATTTTGAAAATGCATGGTTGGAGGAATGAGACTTCCCTTCTAATCTTAGTTGGAGATATCTTTGGACAAAATGCATGGGTCAAGCTCAATGTTAGGTTTCTCCATTTCTCCCTTCTCTTACATGGATAACTAGGCTTTTGCAAGAGTTTCCAATGTTTCTTATTATTGAAATAATCTTTGTAAATGGGAATTGGTGTTCTAATAATAGGACATTAGTAGTAAGTTAAAATCCTCCTTAAATCTTGGTGTATCCCTGAATAATTGAGATATTTGTTTCTAGAAGTTTCTAGTTATAGTTGTTCGTCCATTCTCTAAAGTCTATTGTAACTAAGAGAGAAGATTAAATGTGGTACATTATGGATTTCCGATTTCATGATGAAATATGATTTGAAGATACATGTTATTGGCTGATTATTCAACTAGAATGTTATCATACACAATATACTTAATCTAGGGTTTCATATGTGGTGATTTCTCTATTCTTCATGGTTGCATGATATTAATTGGTAGTAACCTCGTGGTTGTGATATGGAATCTTATATAAGGTCTGATGAAAATAAAATTGGGGGTTTGTAATTTTCAATATTTTTACCGCGCTCTATCCTAGACGTGTGGGTTATGGCCCCAATATGATCTTCTCTACACACTTTATCGTGTGTATGCATGCAACATCAATTCCTCATGCTTGGCTCACACAGTCATTACATGTCGTGTTAATTCATCAAACAAATTCAATGTATCAAATCACCATGCACACAAACAAAATTACATAAACCAAACATCAAAATTAATTTAATCGCTAGACTATTACATGGCACCTCAGTAGGCATGTTCATTATTCATGGTCACCCTTAATACACACACTAGTTTACAATTTATATTAGAAAATTACAATTTCGTGGATCATTTCAACATCCACGATCTTCTACATAAAATTCTCAACATGATCCTCTCCACAAAGTGCTCAAAATGATCTTCTCCAGAAAGTGCTAAATGAATTCCTAAGATCCCTCACAAATCTGATTTTTCATGCTTCTCATCTTTCACAAAATAGATATTACCCTTCCTTTTGACAAATGTGCCTTCTAGAACTTTTTCTTGCTGATTTGTTAGAGAATGAGTTGATGCTCCTACATCATACTCCCAAGGTACACAAATTTATGACCTCCTAGTCATATGCATCTGATCATCTCGTAATAGCTTTAACTTGTGAGCTGCAACATACGTCTGTAGTAACAAATCTCCACCTTGCTACATGATACCCAACCAAATTTTCTCCTTAGTTTGGATTTTTGGCATCTCCCTGGTTATTTCCTATAGAACCATTTGAGCACTATTTGCATTAGGTTTTTGCAAATATTATCACCTTACTCTGTTGTCACTTGAATAGAGAAAACCAATTTCTTACTAGATATTCAATCAGCTTGTACCTTCTTCTATTGCTTATCCTCCAGACTACACGCAAGAATCTTCTGCACTCTGATAAGACTTGATCAAAACGAAATTGGGAGTTCATTGTTTTCAATATTTTTCTAGGCTTGATCTTGGACCTGTGGGTTATGTCCCCAATATGCTCTTCTCTACACACTTTTTCCTTTGCATGAATGCAACATCAATTCCTCGTTCTTGGCTCACACGGTGGTTACATGCAGTGTTAATTCATGAAACAAATTCAATGTATCAAATCACCTTGCACACAAACATAATTACATAAACCAAACATCAAAATTAATTTAATCTCTATACTATTACATGGTGCCTTGGCGAGTTTGATCATCATTTAATGGTTTCCCTTCATACACACACACATTTACAATTTATATTTTAAAATTACAATATCGTGGGTCATTTCAAGATCCACGATCTTCTCCATAAAACTCTCAACACAATCCTTTCCTTAAATCGCTCAACATGATCTTCTCCACAAAGTTCTCAATTAATTCCTAAGATTCCTCACAAATCTAATTTTTACGCTTTTTATCTTTCAAAAAATAGATATTACCCTGCCTTTTGACATGTGCCTTCCGAAACTTGTTCTTGCTGATTTTTCAGAGAATGAGTCGATGCCCTTGCATCAAGGTCCATCACTTATTCATGCATAATTTGAAAATATGTTTTATTGTAATTGTAGCACATCAATAAAAGCCTTAATTATGTCTTACCCATCATACTCAAGTCTTCTTTCCCTCTTATATTGACCAAATTGTGTTATTGTAAAAGTATCTTCATTACAAATATGAGTTTTATATCATGCTTTGCAAGGACATATTTTTAGTCTTATTGGGGAATTCCCCTTATTGTGTTGGAAAGAGTCAGCCTAAAGTGAGGATGGAAATCATTAAGGTGATAATGGGTGGTGCCCTTAAATTGTCCTAGGGTTTGTGCTTGGTGATATCAAGAAATAGAATACAAGCAAGACCACCTCTAGATCTAAATCCCATTAAAAACTCAATAGTGGATAATGGAAACACCTCATTAGTAGATAAGGATGGAAACTCATAACACTGTTATCTTAGACTTTATGTTTGTTTCAAGATCACAGTGTAATGGATTGGACTTCTCATTTGTGCAAATCTTAGATGTAACAACCAATATTTTAGTTGGGGAAAATATGTTAAATAACAAACCACCAACTAAGGGTGGTTAATTAGGTGGATATGGACTTTGGTAGAGGGTCAACTATTAGAGGACAAGAAGAGCTAGGACTATGTTGCATCAATCATGGCCTATGTCAATAGCTAGTCAACCATTAGGATAAAGAATCCCATATATTTAGGTTCCTTTAATGGCATGTAACTAACCTTTGATGAGATAAACTAGCTAATGATGCTTCCCATTATAAGGTAGACACTAGAATACATAGAGGTCGATAGAGATGTGGGTTGGATGGCTCTAAAATGCGCCAAGCTTACAAGTCAACTAGAGTATAGGAATAACATGATTTTGATCAGTGATGCCTACATGACATTGATTCATCTCCAAATAATGTTCATGGAAGTCATGAAAGGATGATTGCTTCAAAAATAAGCCACCGATTTCTTCCTTGTTCAAACACTTACCTTGGTGGAGGTTATGTAGGGGGAATACATATATGATTTGGATGACTTCACCTTAGCTCTAGTTTATCAATCCAAAAATGTTAGGTGGGAATAACATTGTATTTTGATTTTAGTTCTTTGTTGAAATATTCCTTCTCGTAGTGGTTACAACCCCTTTGGTGGTTCAAACTTGCACATATATGATTAGATGGAGTGTAGTTTGTTAGATGGGGCACAGAGAAGCCCCATCCACTAATAGAGTGAGAGAACCATTGATGCATGGTATAAATTCATGCAATCCAGGTCATCTGGCATCCACATGAACATATGGCATGGGAATAGGATGGCATTATGAAATGTGTCTTTAGATATATAAAGGTGTGATAAAGGCTAGAAGTGCAAGATGGTTCAATCATGATCCATCTAGTGGAATTTCAAAATGTTGGAGATAATTTTGTAGGGCATGAGGTGCAACATGAGGATATACTATAGTAGTGATAGGTGCTCCATGAGGCACATAAATATAGGTAGGAGTGGGGACTTACTCTAGGTAAAGAAATAATTTTCACTTTTAAATTCATTTTTATTTACGGATTGGTATGGACTTTAATAGATGAGAGATTTTATAATGGAAACAAGTTCTAGGGGATTTTCTAACACATAAGGGGGAGATGATGGTGAGGGTGAGTTCCAGGTTGAAAGGGATCAATCCCAACTCGGCTAGGAAGACATAACACAAAAGGACATGCACAGCTTCCGGCGGAGCAGTCCCCTTGGATGTGGCAGTCACATCATACAAGTAAAATAACATGTACAACACTCACGGATCAGTCTGAGACGAGTGCAACGGTTGTTACAACAAGGTTCATGTGAAAGGTCTGTCTGATGTCCAGAAGAGAAGTCGACACGGATAGTGACATCATTAACAACATATACAACACATTAACAACAAGATTCATATAATTGAATACAAATCAGTTCATACACAAATACGTAAGTTAAACAACATATATCATTAAGGAAGCCGGAACATTCCAAATACAATAACAACATATGCATGAAAATGTGTTGGCTCTTATTATATAAAGAAGTGTAAGTTACAATCATACAATACATCCATGTAAACCTGCTAGCTTCAACAGTGGAACGTTACAACCACATCCGCCTGCTCCTCCAAAGAGATGAATTAGCTCCATGCAGTGGAGAAGAAAAGATATGTTACAATATTGTCCAAGCTCTTTCCAAGATAATCTTATTAGAAGCTTGGCTAACCAAAGGCCCTTACAATGAGTTATGAGGGACTCTTTATAGCAGAGGGTGGGGTGACCCTTGACATTCTCCTTTGTGACAGCTCAACTACCCTCATGACTCTTCACCTACTCTATGACTATTACATTTGACCATTGACACTTGACTTACACTTGACATGACTCAATATTACAATGCACATGTACTCATGTGAGACAACATGGCTTAAGGAAGCTTGCATTCATCACTAACACTCGGTCCGCTGTGATGAGACCAACTGTTTGACATGCTTGTGATGGTGAAGGTGGTGAGATGATGCCAAGCTTGGTCGTCCATGATGGTGTGCATGCACCTTATGGTGACACCTTTCTGAAGCGAACTCTTGCCTCCATTGCAATCGGTGCATTGGTTGGCCCCTTCATCCAAATCGTCTGCTAACATGCGCTTGGTATTCTTGGGCATGTTTGAATTGGCAACACACTGATGCATAGTGCCCATGTTGATCTTTAAGTGTGTGCTTGTGGTCATGCACATCAACTTGTTGAAGTACATGTTCAACACCAGTTGGACTTGCTCCTTGTCTTCGCCTTGGTGAGTGTGTTGAATGGGTTGGATTGCATGCGTGCGCTCAACGACATGCATGTTGCTGAATCCCTTGCATGCGATCAACAACAATGCTCACCATGTATTTTCTGTGTCAGCTGCTGGGATGGATCCTTAACTTGTACGGGCACAATTTCAACCGTGAGTGCATGTTGCGCCCACTGCTGTTCTTATTCCTGCTGCAACTCATTTGTCTGTCTGTGCAGCTTCATGTTCTTCCTGAGTTGCTACTTCAGCACATGCAACTCCTTCTTCGTTCCATCTTTTGCCTTTGCACGATTTTAATGTTGCATCGTCACTTTATAGTTGAAGTCTCCAAAGTTGCTTTCATCATCAATGGACTTGCTTGAGCTTGCAACCTTGCTCCGCCTTCGTGTTTTCAACAACCCTCCTCTTGCATTCATTGCATTTGGTATGCTATCTTCAGCTGTTGTTCATGATGCTACTCGCTGTGATGTTGTTGTTGTTGTCATATCTTGATGTCCTTGTCTACGAACAACTTGATGTCTTCATGGGTAGGCAAGTCCATGGAGACTTGATCCACTACGTCCCCAAGTGTGCTCTGAACGGCGTCTTCATCTCTACTCTCCTGGAAACCATTGTACCTATACTACTGAGAGGTAGATGAACACCTAGGATACCTAGAGACATGGAAACACTCATGGCAAGCAATCCGTCAGTCGAAAACCAAAATGAACATGAGAATTCACTTGCAACATACTTGGGTGTATGATCATGAAGGTTACACAATTTCGGCTGGGAGGTGGGGAGACCGACTGCCAAGACTGCACAAGGCACAGTCTGGGCTGTTGGGAGACTGGATGAATACTAGAACTGCGCAATGCACAGTCCAGTCTAGCTGCTAACTGCTAGGATTGCACAATGCACAATTCCAGCAGGGAAGGACTGCTAGCCTAGGGACAAATTAACACAATTTCTTGGGCCAAGCAGCCACTGTCCTCCAGAAATGTGCAAAACAATCCTGGAGGCTAGTGCTGGGTAGGAATGCACAAATTTGGAGAGGACGGTGAGCGTTCCTTCCCCAGATTGCGCAATGCAGCTTTGGTGAAGGCAAAGTCCAGGCCAAGGTTGGCCCGGCTCGCCGACGAGCAACTGGAAGCAACTAAGACACTAAATGCATGGCGACACTAAGTGAAAGCAGAAGTGATCGACAGTGCATGTGAAACATGGATGAACGATTCAACAAGTATATCAACATGCATGTGGGTGAGGTAGTTCATTGGTTGGGTAAACATTCGTGCAAAACAATTTCATGCATGCGACAACAGTGAGATAGCAATAAAAAATGGAACAGAGCTAGGACAAGCTAGTATACATGTAAACGACAACAAGCGTTCAAAGAAATGAAGCAAACAATACTCCCACAAGCGAAAACATAAAAATCGACAGAAATGCAGCACAAGGCATGGGAAGCGAGCTTTCCCCAAAACAACTGAGGTGAAAGTGCCGAATGCTCCTAGATGTGATGTGGGATGTCATAGCTGCAAGATTGATGTGAGGAATGAGCTCTGCAGTGTCCGGTTGATGAGTTTTGATAACATCGAGGTTGTGACGCGCATGCCACAAATCTAGGGGAAGCGACACTTGGTAGGAGGTTTTTGAATTGATCCTTGCATGTAACCTCCAACTACTAAACATAGATCCCTGAAATAAGGGATGCCTTTTCATGCTGCCTTGGGAGAAGCAGCCCATGCATGCAAGTTTGTTTTGCTCAGTCCCGGAGGGAACCGGTCAACTCAGCTACACATGCAAGAGGATGTTCGACTGCTTGAAGGAAATGCACATTTTTGGCTGGGAGTTGGGCTGACTACCGAGGAGATTTTTGCAATTTTTGGGCAGAGCAACTGACTGCTACCTAGATTTATGTAAATTCTGGGCTAAGCAGCCCTGCTGGGGAAAATTGCACAATTCTTGCTGGGAGTGTTGACTGAAAGGATTGCACAATCTTGGAGCCTAGCAGGCTACGAGACAAGATTGCGTAGTTTCTAGAGGGAAGGCTAGTTTCCCTTGAGAAATGTGCAATTTCTGGAGGGAAGGCTGGTTGCTCTCCATAAATGTGCAATTTTCTTGGGGAAGTGTTGAGGGCCAAAAATGTCTCCCTCAACATTGGGGGATAACCACTCGGTCCGAGCCTTAAAGCAACTCCTTTTCCATTTGGAGTAGTGGCTCTGACTGGTTTAACTAGGTCCAGTTACCTTTTCCCTATCGCTATTGGTTTAAGATGTATCTTTAACTACCAATAGACAGGGATATCAGATCAATTCTTCTTGCTGATCGGGCAAGAGAATGACCCTTAAGCTGATTTGGATTCAACCAAGCCACAACTAAAGTTTTGCCTCTTTGAGAAGAGGACTTAAAAGAATGTAGAACTTAATCTAAATGCAAACTTATTCTATAATGCAAGCAAAAGAAACTAATCCTAATCCTATCTCAATTAGGAAGATATAGATCTAACCCAAACTAAGAGCAAGATAATTAAATGATTGGGATTTAAATATGTCTTGCTTTTAATTAATATCAAGCTAACGAAGTAGTTCACTTAAATGACATTTGTGAATATCGAAACACATCTTATTGAGACCTCTTAACTGAAATATCAATCAACAACACTCAGAAAGTAGTTCACAAAAATGATATTGATTGTCAAATTAGCAAATCCAATAATTAACTAATAATATGCGGAAATAGTTCACAACACATCACTATTTAATAAATCAGTTTTATAAGACAAATTTCTGAGTAAATAGTTACTCAGAAATCAGAATTTAATCCATAAGAGCAGATATAAATAATAACAACATTGAGACAAATTACCGATATCGACAAAAGTGCACAAACATGAATAAAATGACACATTCCTGTTATCATAAAATATAATATTTGAAACAATAGTATTAGAAATACCAATTTATTGAATCCATTTCTCTGGCCCTGGTCTCCAACAGTGCTTTACATTGCTTGAACTTCTGCTTTTAAAACTAGAGCCACAATAGTGCAAACTCTGCCCATCATATATAATTCAAGATGCAAAAGAAAAATCTTCAATAATCCCCAGATCTGAGATTTTCTCTCCTCCCTTCTACAACTCTAAATTCTTATTACAAAAGTGCTTTTTAGAAGTCTAGAATTGCAGAGGAGAGCAACCCTTATTACGTTTTGCAATCTGCTATTTATAGTATTTGCTAAGGAATTCTTAACAGAAAGTTTTTTGAAGAAGAGATTTTCTCAATCAATTTTAATATGTTGAAAATTCCATTATTCAATTTCTGAAGCATTCTTATTGATTGAGATTGTGTTCTCGTCATCTTTTCCACTGTTTTCCTGCAAAAACAAATCAAAACAAAATTAATGTAAAAATAAAATCAAAATGCCAAATCTAGAATTTAAAACAAATATAATTAAATTCAATTAAATAAATAATTGAAAAGAAAACATAAGCTTTTTATTGATGCCTGGGATGCTTTAATTGGCCAAGGATATCATTGACGAATGGATCTGCATTCAGAAGAGGTTTGGGCAAATGAAAATGCAGAGAATAAAACTCAGAAAATTGATTTTGTTTAAAAATTCGGAACTTGATGTTCTGCTTATTTTTAGACCCAATCAAAAATCGAATATGTTAATGAAACCCCCTCAGAAATGTTCTCTGTGATTTTATCTTTCCAATGAGTCATTCTGGGACTCATTTGGCTAAATAAAACTCAATCTATGAACCTCCAAAATTAATAAGTCAAAACTCCTGAAATTCGAAAATTTCTGTTACTAAGCTAAAAAAATAAAAAAATTTAATTATCGAATAATTAATTCTAATGTAATTATAAACTAAATTAATTATTTACAAATAATTAATAATTAATATTAATCTAATTAACTAAAATATACAATAATTTTAATTTAATTGAATTAGTTATATATTATATATACATTAATTAAAATAAAATTAATATTAAATATAAACTTAAATTATATTAAAAATAACTAAAAAATTATATTTAAAAGTGAATATATATTACATTAGTCATTCATTCAAAACGAATTAGAATGAATTCAAAATAAATGAATTAAGAGAATGGTTTAAAATAACGAAAGTCATAACCTATATCACATTGCATGATGCCTTTTGATCGGAAGAGATGGACCCGTTGAATTTATGTATATTTTTAAATTTGGTTAAGTTAAAAATGAAACAAAGTGTGGACCACTTTAGAGTGAAATTTTCCAAGAATTGAGAACAAGACCATAACTTTTTTTTTTTAAATGTCAAGGCTTTTTAAAAAATTTGCGGGAAAAGTTTTTTGAGAAGTGTTTTTTAATAAGTTTTTGTGATCTGGATCTTGAGGGCTATTAAAGTAATGACGACAAGTGGGGCCTGCGTAAATTATTAATCCTACAAATTAGACTTTAACTATTTTGCAATTTTGAGAATAAATAATAAATTGAAGTAAATTACCAAGGTTCTGAAACATGATTTCAACCATTGTATGATTTAGCTGAGTCATTTTGTAGGATCTTTAGCGAAAAAATGAAAAATTAATAAAAGTTAACTAATAGTGAATATTTACAATGAATGACTATTTAGCTACGAAAATTGAAATTTTATACAATTATTTACATTTTTAGTCTAGGTGAGAAAACAATCAAACTTCAAAGGAGTGCCATTTACAAACAAGTTGGCCAAATGAAGCTAAACAAGTATCGTTGGAAAGCTTGAGAAAAATCGGATTCAATGAAAAATATTAAAATGGAAATCCGATGAAAATGAAAAATAACAAAAATGCAAGATAATTAACTTAATAGAAATCGTAGGAGGTGTTTAGCCAAAAATTAATATAAGGGTCCCCATTATTGAAGCACATAAAATAAAAAATTGGGGGGAGGGGGGCGGGGTGTTGTGTTTTACCACAACAATGGCGACACACAGGAGAAGAAACAGTTATCTCTGTTTTATATGAATGAGATTTTCTTAAAATTAAAGTAAACATAATTAAAGAAGAGAGAATTATTTTCGAAATGTTTGACTATGTTCATTAGTCTGAATAAAAACAAGGATCATCTAACTTTCATTTTTCTTAAAATTCCTCATAAATCAAAATATCTCATAACCCTATATCAGTCTTTAATTAGTTGTAGAGATAAAGCAGGGGTCACTTTACAACTTAACTTTTAAAATATACTCATTTGTCACAGGTAGAGCCACTGTTTCCAGCAAACATCTATAGTCACGACATGGTTGCCTTTTAATCATCAATGATTAAGAATCCTATTTATTTAAGAATTATTGACCTAAAGATAAATCCATTTATATATGTTTATTTTTTTGTATTTTATTTTTTATTTTTTAGTTATTAAAAGCCATTGTCCTAGTTTGGTAGCCAGATAGTTGACAATGCTATTTACTGGTTATAATTGAACTAAACAAGCTGGCTCATGATGAGACCCCTTGTCTTATAATTGTTTTCAATCATAAGCCATTACCCTGGTTTGTTTGGCAGTGTTGGTAATGTTAGTTTATTTTTCCCCTATGATCACGGTAAGCATGATCATAATGAGACTTCTTATCTTTTAAGTTCAAATATATTTTTGGATTACACTATAGAAAAACAAGACTTTTTTGGATAGGGAGAATTATTGACTCCTTAAGAGTTAAGAATGACAATTTCAGAGTTAAGGGTGCTTTGTTGTAAAGTGTCTTTGTTGGGTTTAAAAACAACTTTTCTTGACTGATAATAGAATTTTGAAAGATATTAATAAAATATTGAAATCTCAAAATAATTACAATTTTGATGACAAAGAAATTTCTCAGATTTTATGATACTTTGTCAACTTCCCTTGTTTTGTAATCTCTTCCTTAAGTATGTCTACCTTTATAATAAGAAAAAAATCTTTATTAAGAGATCTAAGAAAAAGTCAATGGTATACTATTAACATTCTTTTTTTTGTGCATGCCGATCATTATTATGTAACAAAAAGGCATTTTGTATAAATTGTGGCAGAGTCACCCAAATCAAAACTGAAAAATAAAAAGAAAAGAATATCTAATCTGAATTGATAAAAGAAATCAACAAACAAAACTAAAAATAAAAAGGTAAGAGCAAAAAGGAAAATCCAAAATTTTAAAAGATAAACTCCAATAAGAATGTTTATACCAATGTCTCAACAAAATAAAGTAAAAGAAAATAATCATGTAACCATTCCTTCTTATGTTGAGATCAAGATAAATTTTACCTTGCAGGGTTATAAGCGTTTTAGGTTTCAGATAGCAGTGATGATAAAATTCAGCCACTAAAGGTTCAGAAACTTCCTAGTATAATTGTTTTGATGAAGATTATCACTGCTTCTTGGAAGCAAATAAGGAAAAGAGTATAGGGCTTCAAAATTCGATATGGTGGAGGATTGAGAGCTTTTAGGAAGAGCTGCAAAACATATTTTTATATTAGCAAAATTTAAAAACGAAAATGAAACTAAAGTAAAATAATGAAAATAAATGAAAGTGGGTATATGAAACTTACCATTAGAGAATTGCATTTATTCTTACCTGTGAGGTATCATCTTTTCCAATGCTAGTTAACTTCTTCTTTTAATTAAAATCAGAAGCATGAAGAAGTTGGACTAACCGTAATCTTATAACTCAAAATCATTATTTGTTTTATTTAAACCAAAGAAAACAGTAAACTATAAGGAGATAATGCTTTTGTGATCAGGGAATTTAAAGTAAAACAAATTCATCAGAAATGAGAATGAAATTATGCTTCTTAATGAAGTGCAACAATGAATGTTCTCATAATATTATAAGTTTTATATCAACTTCATTTCCATAAATTGTCCAGAATTAAGACCAAATCCGAGATAATGAAATTTATATGTATAAATGGGAAGGTCTTAAATTTGATATTAAATATGGAGTGGTATATCTAAAACTGAAATATAAGAGAAATTGAAATGATCTAACCTTGTTGCAAATTTCCTATCAATTGCTTTAATACCATAGTGATCACCCAATATTGTCTTAAAATATTTTATACAACATAATGCCTCAGCAGATGTTTCGCATTGCAAGTTTCTTCACCATGCTTAAAGTTCAATATGAAAAATTTTACCTTTACTAATATGCCATATATCGATTAAATGTTAATGGCATAGAGGCATGCATTGGAGTCTATCACATCATAAAATCTTAAGATAAGGTTTCATTTTAATTTTGTGATGCAATATATTTGTTGCCATGGCAAATTTGCGATATGAGAGCATGCGATGGGAATATATGCAATGAGATGGAGCGATCACAATATTGAAGGATTGTTATATCAAGGATCGGGGAATAATCACATCGCAAATCACACATCGCACAATGCACATCGTACATCGCACATCGTGCTTTGTACTTCGATCGCACATCGCAGATTCGGAATTGTGATATGAGCATATATAATAATAATAGTAAAAATGCGATGAAGCGATTGCAATATCGACATATTGGAATATCGGAAAATAGTTATGTTGGAAATGCCAATATGATTATTGCGATAGCAAGAATGCGATGGATGATGTGGCTCTTAGGTGGGACTGGCTTTGGATCTCAAAAGAAATCGGTGATCAGAAAAATTAAGTACAGGATGTAATATTTTTGATACGCTGATATGCGATGAAGAATCGACCCGATAAATTTATTATGAGAATTTAATATCATATCGGATACGGGACATCGGTACTTTTAAACTTATGACCCTACCACTATTGCGATGGAATGGACACGATATTTTTTATGAACTTGATTTAAATTTCAATTGGGTCCAAAATTGTGTGTTCCAATATGAATCTTCCGACACTGTTTTAAAGGCATATTGGGTTTTTAATGAATGAAAGAAAAATTAAAAATGCTCAAATTCTAATGAACAACAAATAATATTTCCCTAAGCCTGTTGCAAATTTGAAATGGGTTTGCTGCCTACTTCAAGTTTCGAAAACAAATGAAAACCTGCAAATGAAACAGAACAAGGATAAAAAATAAACTAAGGAAAATAGAAACTAATAGATGAAAATGAACTTGTAAATGCGTACTTGGAAGGAAATTGTCTGTAAATTTTACCTCATGAATCTTCAAATTCTTCCTTGGATTTATCAAAATTATGACTTTGTTCAAAATCATCTCATTATTTATTCTAAATTAGAGTGGGCAATCAAGCTAAAGGAAATCAATTATTCATGTTCAGAAAATCTGAAATTCATAGAATTCACTAGAAACGTAAATGAGAATATGCTCCCCTTTGAATTGCAACAACAATTTATTACCTCTGCTCATTCCGAATTAACTCGAGAAAAATTTGTATTATTATAGTGTCTGTTTAATAATGCCTTTAGTAAATAAATACGATGCGTATTGCAACATCAAATTGTAAACTAAAGATCAGAATAGGATAAAGCCACTCATTATGAAAGAATATAATCACATATTCAAATGTGTGCACACAGTAGCATGGACACCCTTAAGGTCATTTTAACCAATTTCGAGGAAGATAACATGAACTTCATGTGATTATAGTGAAAATTTAGACCGACTAATAATGATTGAATTGGCATTAAGCGTGCGAGCTTAGACAGTCATATATTTTACGGGCAATGATATCAGGAAGTTTTTGCATAATCGAAATTTTCAACATAACAAACTAAGAAGCAAATCTTAGAAGGAAATGTCGAAACAAAGAAAAATGGCTTTCAGGTGATGTGTGGCAAGTGCATTCTTAATTAAATTTAGTCAAGACATTATTTGAAATAGGCAAAGATGTAGTAATGGGTAGAGGTATTGCTGCAAGAAATTTTTGATATAAAAATGGGAAGCAAAAATTAAGAAGTTTTTGATGAGAGAAAACTATTTTTCTGAGCATGTATATGATATGAGAAGGGTTGATTGCTTGCTTTATTTTTATCTGCATAATTGAAAAATAAATTAACTATATAAGAAAACTAACTAGATTAATTCTACTCCTATCCTAACTATATACATGAAAATGACTAGGTATAGTCATATTTCAAATGTAACCACTCTCTCATTTTAATTCCTGCATATATGTACACTTCAAACATTAGTAATAGAAATACAAATCTAATTAAATTAAGAAAGCTAAATATGAAAGCAGAATGTACAGTTATTGTTAGCAACTTATTTGTCATTACCTTCTCTTGGAATGCCCTTTCCAACTGAATTTCCATTAGATCATAAAAATCTAAATGAATTTCTATTAATGATTGGAAAGGATTAGAAAGAGAAGATAATAAGCCAGATTGTGGAAATGAGCTTTTAAATTCACAAGCCTGAAAGAAATTATTAGTGTAATCTGTGAGTGATAAATTATTAATAATCTTTTTTGAAAGAATATTTTCCAAATAATTATCAAGTGAGTTAATGAAAAATGGATGGAAATATGTTAGATACAATGGAAGATTATTAATTAAATTAGATTGTTGGTCAGGTTGTAAAAATACACTTTCTTGTTGATACTGCATTTGAGAAGGTAGAAGCTTTTGATAAAAAATTGGCATCGATTGGAATTGAAATATTGATAGCTTTTGATGTTCATGATTATAATATGAAACTTCAATTTCCCAACAGGGCAATGCATCAATTGAGTGTTTGATAGTGCAATGTTCAATAGGTCAGCGTAAAGTATCAAAAATTTGAAAAATAAAATCAAAACTTAAATATGATTTTAAACAAAATAAGTGGGGAAACAAAAATAAAATAAAATCATTAATGGTACAACTAATGTTACAACACAATTGGGATTGTTTTGAAATATTCTTTTTTTCACAAGTTTTGGCCAGAATAATGAAATTTGAATGATTGCCAATTCCAACTTGTGAATTAGAAAGAGAATTATGACCATGAATATGAATGAGAGCTTGATCATGATATTAATCATAAATTGGAATATTTTCTTGAATGCCGAAATCATGAAGATAATTTGTTGCTTGAGAATGAGGGTTAGTTGGAAGAATTTCTGAATTGAAGCGTTCCTCATCTTCATGTGTTTGGAATTTTCTCATGAGGATTGACTTGAGAAGAATACAAATCAACATTTTTATTGTTAGAGTGATTATCGTAAATGACTTCACGATATTTATTAGAATTCCCTTCGATCTCCTTCAATGTATCAAAATAAGAAGGAATATAAAGTACAAGTTTATTAATGCCAAAAGCATGATCAATTATTGTTTCTCTATCTTGATAAGAACTAATTGGCATTTCGTTTAGATTGGCCTCTGTATTTTTTGAAATATCATTAATACCAAGAAGGGAAAATCACCATCAGTAAAAATATTAGGATAAAGGGAAAAATGAGAATAAAAAATAATGAACTTAAAAGTTTCTTTGTTTGAAAACTCTTGTGCATTCTATTCATTATAAATTTCAGATTTTAAATCATTCCTTTGTGTACTCATGCTTTCTTGAAGAAGGTTGATTTGCTGCTCTGATTTTGGCATTTTCTCGTCATGAAAGAATTCAAAAATTTGTACAGCAGTTTGTGTGTTATTGGTTACTTTAATTGCTGCTTGTATTTGTTGATTTGTGATCTGATTTTCTAAATTCAAGTAGAGTAGTTTTCAATTTTCAAGGCAGCTCTTTCTCCAAAATTGCTGCTATCGTCTTCGTTCATTTGGATAGAAATATTTTCCAAGCTTTGTGGGACCACTTCATCATAATTTATTTGCACATCCATGTTGGAATTCTCATTTATGTTGGAAGGGGATGGAAAAAATCTTGAACTAATTTCATATAGATTGAGAATTGGAGGAAGTGAACAAATATGTTCAAACCAATCTAATGATTTTTCTTCGGAGGTTTATCTTCGACTTTAAATTTAAAAAAATTCAAACGAAATCGAATATTAAAATCTCTAACAAAATCATTTTCAAACCTTCGTAGATATTCAATTTCATCACATACCTGTTCATAATCATAACCATCAAATTTACAAATGAAAATTGTAACAAATTGATACCAGTTGTGAATTGAGGCAACTGAAAGCATTCGACACCAGTTTTTGGCTTTTTCCACGAATGTGAGAGTAAAAATTCTGCATAAAATACCTTCATCAATTCCTTGAAAATCATAATTTAAAACTTTTTGAATAAATTGAAAGTCATGATTAAAAGCAGAAGAATTTCTCTTATCATTAAACTTTACTTGAGACAAGAGTCTTACCACTTCGGGTGGAGTATTGGAAGATGCACGTCCATGGATACAACTCCAAATTGAAAGTTTAAGAGGAGCCATCATGATTAAGTAAAATGTTAGAATTCAAAAGACTCCAATAGACAACAAGTTTTAGGCCCTCCTTCTAGCGCCAAAAATGTTGAGGGCCAAAAATGTCTCCTTCAACATTGGGGGATAACCACTCGGTCCAGACCTTAAAGTAGCTCCTTTTCCATTTGGAGTAGTGGCTCTGCCTGGTTTAACTAGGTCCAGTTACCTTTTCCCTATCACTATTGGTTTAAGATGTATATTTAACTACCAATAGACAGGGATATCAGATCAATTCTTCTTGCTGATCAGGCAAGGGAATGACCCTTAAGCTGATTTGGGTTCAGCTAAGCCACAACTAAAGTTTTGCCTCTTTGAGAAGAGGACTTAAAGGAATGTAGAACTTAATCTAAATGCAAACTTATTCTATAATGCAAGCAAAAGAAACTAATCCTAATCCTATCTCAATTAGGCAAATATAGACCTAACCCCAACTGAGAGCAAGATAATTAAATGATTGAGATTTAAATATCTCTGGATTTTAATTAATATCAAGCTAATGAAGTAGTTCAATTAAATGACATTTGTGAATACCGAAACACATCATATTGAGACCTTTTAACTGAAATAATTAACCAACAACACTCGGGAAGTAGTTCACAATAATGATTTTGATTGTCAAATCAGTAAATCCAATAATTAAACAATAATATGCGAAAATAGTCACAACACATCACTATTTAATAAATAAGTTTTATAAGACAGATTTCTGAGTAAATATTTACTCAGAAATTAGAATTTAATCCATAAGAGCAAAGATAAATAATAACAACATTGAGACAAATTACCCATATTGAATTTATGTGTATTTTTAGTTGGCGTCTAGGATTTTTTGAAATTTGATTAAGTTAAAAATGAAGAAAAGTGTGGACCACTTTAGAGTGAAATTTTCCAAGAGTTGAGAACAAAACCATAACTTTGATTGCATCAGTTAATCGCATTTTGTTTTGTAAAAATGTTAAGGCTTTTTTAAAAATTTGCGATAAGACTTGGGAAAAGTCTTTTGTGAGAAGTGTTTTTTAATAAGTTTTTTGTGATCTGGGTCTCGGGGGCTATTAAATTAATGAAAACGAGCAGGGCCCGCATGAATTATTAATCCTACAAATTGGACTTCAAGTATTTTGCAATTTTGAGAATCTGGTCTTGGCAATTTGTTTTAAAATAATAAATTGAAGTAAATTGCTAAGATTCTGAAACATGATTTCATTCATTGTATGATTTAGCTGGGTCATCTTGTAGGACCTTTAGCAAAAAAATAAAAAATTAATAAAAGTTAACTAACAGTCAATATTTACAATGAATGACTATTTAGCTATGAAAACTGAAATTTTATACAATTATTTACATTTTTAGTCTAGGCGAGAAAATGATCAAACTTCAAAGGAGTGCCATTTACAAACTGGTTGGCCAAATGGAGTGAAACAAGTATTGCTGGAAAGCTTGAGAAAAATCAGATTCAACGAAAAATATTAAAATGGAAATCTGATAAAAATGAAAATAAACAAAAATGCAAGATAAATAACTTAATAGAAATCGTAGGAGGTGTTTAACCAAAAATTAATATAAGGGTCCCCATTATTGAAGTACATAAAATAAAAAAGGGGGGGGGGTTGTGTTTTACCACAACAGGAAGCTGCTCAGCCTACAGTTGGACCAAGTCCAGGTGAACAACCTATGAGGGGAATGGATCAAGCTGTGATCGACAGGCTGTCTTTGTGCAGGAAAGACACTGAAGCTTGTGAACTTGATGAAGCAAGGCAAGCTACTGTGAAGGTTGTAAGGGAGACTCCAAAACAAAGCTAAGGCAAAATTTTGGAGGGCGGTTGTAGCCGCTACAACACTTAGTGATACATTGGTAGAAATCCAGCTCTTTGAGTGGACCTTGTTCATGAAAAGCAAGTCTAACACCTCCGGAAGTATTGCTCAGTTCTCAGCTCCTCTTGGTTTCCACACTAGCTTGATTGTAAGATGTAGCATCTTCCAAGCTCTTGGTCGATTGACACACATTCCAAGCCAAGGCAACACAATTGTTTCGATTGGAGTCAAGGGGTATATTGATGTATAGGTAGCATATTCGTCAGAGTCTTAGTTTCATATATGGTGTTTCTCCATTGCCAGCAGGCCTGGACAGTACCCCGGTGGAGTCACATAGGAACACAATCATGGATTCGTTGCCAGTGAGCCTGGTCAGTACCCCGACGGAGTTACTTGCATCACCTCTCTGCATAGGAAGCCTTTCTCTTCTTTCGCCTTATTCTTGTTCATTTTTTCAAACTTTTTCACTTTTTGATTTTTTTTTTTTCATTTTTGTAGTTGTGCATAACACTTATTCATTTCAGAGGTTGAGATGGATCTCGACTTATTGAGAACAAAAGAGGTTGTTCTAGCAGAGAAGTAGTTTATTGTATCTTTGACATACCTGTTAAGATTTTCCTCCTCACCTTACTCTACTTAACTGAGCTGACAAGGGTTAACCCAAAAAAAACTGACTAGAGAAGGTGACACTAGTTAGCGCACAAGCGTTGTGTTTTCACCAAGGTTCACTTCGAACATTATGTATTTTCCATTGACGTATCATGGAATGAAAGTAAAAATTTATTCATATAAAGGCAAAATACAGATAACCAAGTAGTGATAATCGCACAAGGCCTCTTCTACTTTACCCATCTTTCTTCAAGAGTCATACATGGTTTCATGTGAAACTATCCTATGAAATGAAACAACTGAACTAAAAAACAACACAACAAAGAAAGAGCAAAAGAAAAAGCAAAAGCAAAACAAGTAAGCAAACAAGCAAGCAGGAAAACAAACAAACAAGCAAAGCAAGTAAGCAAACAAGCATGCTAGCAAACTGACTGAAAGCAAACACTACTCCTACTCCTAAGCTAATAGTGCATGGGCCATCTCACGTGAAGTGATACTTCCAATGCAGCCACCAGTGCATTGGTTGACCCATGTGGGTGAAGGCATGGTTTGTGAACAAGACAGTGGTGCGAACCAACAAACAAGAAAGATGTAACAGTGAAGACAAACACAATCTGAGCTTACAAGTGACCACAAAACACATATGAGTGAAAGTGCATGACATGCATTCTGTGGTGTTGCCTTGATGTTGTGCTACACTGTGTGCATATGTTGAGTGTATGCATTCTCTTGACTGTGACATGCAAGCAAATGTGAGAAAGGTAGACCACTTCTGATGTGCATGTGTGCATGATGTGTAAGATTCCTCCAATGCATAAGTGATGGGATCATGTAGTTCAGGTGGAGGATGTGAAATCTGGGTGTTTGGTTGATCTTCAATGCAAAGCAGAGAGTGGTGAGGAGCCTTGAGTGTTTCAACAATTTCCTAACCGGAAGTGAAACCAACCTCGGGACAACAAGGGCCTGACATAACCATCAGCTTGGGCTTAAGTTCCTCGACAGTATGGGGATTTTTGACCTCATGGAAAGATAGATCATCGTAGAACAGTGTCTTAGATAGATTCATCGTGATTGGATGAGGAAGTGAATAGATCACGACATCCAAGATCATAAAATTTGAGATGTTCATCGGCATGCTCATGATTTGATGAATCGAGCAGAGGGGTGATGAGAAGCAAAGATGTTAATCCTTTCAATAAATATAAATGACAGATTGGATGGATGTTCCGAGGAATATGTGTCCTCTCTGCATTGTAATGACAAACTGACATCCAACGTGTCTTGTGAATGATCGGAAGTAGAAGCATCCAAAAATGAGTTTTCACATGGGAAATCAACAATGGAAAAATCACACGGGATGTCAGGATGAAGCATATGAGGGGTGACTGGAAGGGATTCATCCTTCACCATAGGATTTTCTTTAGATTCCGGCACACACTCATCATTAATGATGTTACAGGTTGGATGCATAACACCAACTCTGTCGACAGCTTGATCCTTGTTCACAATAGGTGAGGAGTTCGGAATGGGAGAACACAAGACAATACAATGCGCAAGATCAATAGAACGCGAGGATGGAGGTTGAGGAAAAGAGTCCATGTGACAACCAACATGCTTTCTAGCCAAATCTGTGCAAATGTCAAGGGCAGGTGGGGTGAGAGAGTGTGACAGTTCAACAGGGGCATGTGCATGATCTCCCACATCACTTCATGGTGGTGGAGCTATTTGATGAGGTGAAGGCGGATAGTCACTAGCGAAAACGACTGTGCCTGCCTGTGATTACGCATCTCCATCACCGAAGTGTGCTGAGCAGGGTTCAGATATGTGAAGAAGATACTCAAATCTTCCATCAAGAAATTCCCAATCGATATCATCTTTTGGGAATCAAAATGCAAGATTACAAGAGCGTGTGCGAAACTATTCAATGGATTCATTAGGTGCTTTTCGTAATTTCATAATTTGTTTGTTGAGTGCTTTACGGTCATAGTGATTGAAAGCACTGTCAATCTCTGTGCCCAGATGGGCAAGAGAATGAATAGATTTTTCGGGCAGTGTCGCACACTAGTGCATTGGGTGCCCTCGAAGCGTGTAGATGAACAATGCGCAGATCATGTATTCTTCAAAGAATCCATGTCTTTCGCATCAGCCTACAATGCCGACAACATGCCTTACCAAGGGTACATAGCCTCCACCATCAAATTTTTTATGAGACAAGTTATCTGAGAGATGTTCCAAGATGATGAAATCATTTCCATAAGACATACATTCCGAAAGAGCAGCTCGGTAGTGAACCATGATAAACGTGTAGAGATTCAAAACAGATGTGAGGACTCAACTTGTTATCTGGCCCTCCTTCTAGCACCAAAATGTTGATGCTACTGGACCTACCAACATGTCAAGGGGATCTCCTAGGTAAGAAGTCCCAGTTACACCTTAGACCTTTTGGTGTAGGAGTCCTAGTGGTGGGTCATAAGGTAATGCCTTGACTGCAATGTCGTACAGAGGCAAGTAAGATGACTCTATCAGTAGCAAGGGTGTGAATGATGCAGTGAGTCAAGGAATATGTTTGAGAGGTTCTAACACATAAGGGGGAAATGAGGGTGAAGGTGAGTTCCAGGTTGAAAGGGATCTGTCCCAAATCGGCTAGGAACACGAAACACAAAAGGACATGCACAGCTTCTAGCAGAGCAGTCCACTCGGATGTGGCAGTCACATCATACAAGGTAAGATAACATGTACACCACTCACAAATCAGTCTAACATGAGTGTGATGGTTGTTATAGCAAGGTTCATGTGAAAGGTTTGTCTGATGTCCGACAGAGTAGTCGACACGGATGATGACAACATTAACAACATATACAACACATTAACAACAAGATTCATATAATTGCATACAAATCAGTTCATACACAAATATGTAAGTTAAACAACATATATCATTAAGGCAACTGGAACAGTCCAACTACAATAACAACATATGCATGAAAATGTGTTGGATCTTATTATATAAAAGTGTAAGTCACAATCATACAATACATCCATGTAAACCTGCTATCCCCAACAGTGGAACGTTACAGCCACATCCACCTGCTCTTCCAAAGAGATGACCTAGCTCCATGCAGTGGAGAAGCCAAGGCTTGTACAATACTGTCCAAGCTCTTTCTAAGATAATATTATTAGAAGCTTGGTTGACCAAAAGCCCTTATAATGAGTTATGAGGGACTATTTATAGAAAAGGGTGGGGTGACCCTTGACATTCCCCTTTGTGACTACTCAACTACCCTCATGACTGTTACATCTAACCATTGACACTTGACGTACACTTGACATGACTCAACATTACAATGCACATGTACTCATGTGAGACAACATGGCTTGAGCAAGCCTTGTAAGGCATCACTGACACTCGGTCCACTATGATGAGACCAACTCTTTGACATGATTGTGATGGTGAAGGTGGTGATCTAATGCCAAGCTTAGTCGTCTGTGATGGTGTGCATGCACCTCACGGTGACATCTTGTTGAAGCAAACTCTTGCCTCCGTTGTAACCAGTGCATTGGTTCGGCCCCTTCATCAAACTCGTCTGCTAACATGTGCATGGTCTTCTTGGGTACGGTTAACCTGGAAACACACTAATGCATAGTGTCCGTGCTGATATTCAAGTGTGTGCTTGTGGTCATGCGAATCAACTTGCCGAAGTACATGTTCAGTCCCAGTTGGAATTGCTTCTTGTCTTCGCCTTGGTGAGTGTGTTGAATGGGTTGGATGGCATGCGTGCACTCAACAACATGCATGTTGTTGAATCCCTTGCATGCAATCAACAACACTGCTCACCATGTCTACTTTATGTCAGTTGTTGGGATGGATCGTTAACTTGTATGGATGCAGTTTCATCTGTGAGTGCATGGTGTGCCCACTGTTGTTTCTATTCTTATTGCAACTCATTCATCTGTCTGTGCAACTTCATGTTCTTCCTAAGTTTCCGCTTCAGCACATGCAACTCCTTCTTCGTTCCATCTTCTGCCTTCGCACGATCTTCATGTCGCACCGTCACTTCATAGCCAGAGTCTCCAAAGTTGCTTTTATCATTAATGGACCTGCTTGAGCTTGCAACCTTGCTCTGCCTCCATGTTGTTAACAACCCTCCTCTTGCATTCATTACATTTGGTATGTTGTCTTCAGCTGTTGTTCATGATGCTGCTCGTTGTAATGTTTTTGCTGTCATACCTTAATGTCCTTTTCTACGAACAACTTGATGTCTTCATGGGTAGGCAAGTCCATGGACACTTGATTGACTACATCCCCAAGTCTTCTCCGAATGGTGTCTTCATCTCTGTTGTCCTGGAAACCATTGTACCTGTACTCCTAAGAGGAAGCTTAACACTTGGGATACCTAGAGACATGGCAACAATCATGGCAAGCAATCTGTCATTCGAAAACCAAAATGAGCATGAGAACTAACTTGCAACATAACAGGGTGCATGATCATGAAGGTTGCATAATTTTGGCTGGGAGGTTGGGAGACCAGCTGCCAAGACTGCACAAGGCACAGGCTGGGCTGTTGGGAGATTGGCTGACTGCTAGAACTGCGCAATGCACAATACAATCTGGCTACTGATTGTTGGGATTGCGCAATGCGCAATTCCAACAGGGAAGGACTGCTGACCTAGGGACATATTTGCGCAATTTCTTGGGCCAAGCAGCCACTGTCCTCTAGAAATGTGCAAAACAGTCCTGGAGGCCAGTTCTGGGTAGGAATGTGAAAATCTGGAGAGGAAGGTGAGCCTTCCTTCCATAGATTGTGCAATGTTGCCTTGGTGAAGGCAGAGTCCGAGCCAAGGTTGGCCTAACTCGTCGATGGGTAACTAAAAGCAACTAAGACAGTAAATGCATGGTGACACTAAGTGATAACAGAAGTGATTGAAAGTGCATGCGAAACATGAATGAACGATTCAACAAATAGATCAACATGCATGTGGGTGAGGCAGTTCGTCAGTTGGGCGAACATCTGTGCAAAACAATTTCATGCACACAACAGCAATGAAATAGAAACAAAAACTGAAATAGAGCTAGGACAAGCTATTATACATGTAAATGACAACAAGCATCTAAAGAAATCAAGCAAACAATAATCCCACAATAGAAAACATAAAAAAGCGATAGAAATGCAACACAAGGCATGGGAAGTGAGCTTTCCCCAAAATAACTAAGATGAATGTGCCGAATGCTCCTAGATGTGATGTGGGATGTCAGAGCTGCAAGGTTGATGTGAGGAATGAGCTCTGCAATGTTCGGTTGATGAGTTTTGATAACATCGAGGTTGTGACGCGCATGCCACAAATCTAGGGGAAGCGACACTTGGTGGGAGGTTTATGAATTTATCCTTGCATGTAACCTCCAACTACTAAACATAGATCCCTGAAACGAGGGATGCCTTTACATGTTGCCTTGGGAGAAGTAGTCCATGAATGGAAGTTTATTTTTCTTTGTCCCAGAGGGAACCAGTCAACTTAGTTGCACATGCAAGAGGTTGTTCGACTGTTTGAAGGAAAAACACATTTCTGGCTGTGAGCTAGGTTGACTACCGCGGAGATTTGTGAAATTTCTGGGCAGAGCAGCTGACTGCTGCCTAGATTTGCACGAATTCTGGGTTGAGCAGCCCTGCTGGGGAATATTGCACAATTCCTGCTGGGAGTGTTGACTGACAGGATTGCGCAATCCTGGAGCCTAGCGGGTTGTCAAACAGGATTGCGCAATTTCTAAAGGGAGGGTTGGTTGCCCTCCAGAAATGCACAAATTTCTTGGGGAAGTTGCTCAGCCTATAGTTGGACCAAGTTCGGGTGAACATCCTGTGAGGGGAATGGATCAAGTTGTGATTGACAGACTGCCTTGATTGACAGACTGCCTTTGTGCAAGAAAGACATTGAAGCTCTTGAACTTGATGAAGCAGGGAAAGTTGTTGTGAAGGTTGGAAGGGAGGCTCCAAAATGAAGCTAAGGCAAAATTTTGGAGGGCGGTTGTAGCTACTACAATAGGGTACATGGGGGGTAATCAATTTGTAGCTATTAATATAGGAAAGCGCATCATATCAATATTTTTGTTGTTGGTAAAGATGTATAATTTGGGGAAATAAATATTTGGTTATTATAGTGTATAAAATTCTTGAAGGATCCACGTGACTATAAATAAACATTGTACCATGTAGAAACATCATATTATAGAGTGCATCTAAAAATGCAACAATCCTTTGGTTCTCAAAGATAGTTTGTAGGTCCAATTGTGTTTGAAAAATTGAATTTTATACTTGTTAGTTGTAGACTTGACGCTAAGTTATAGTAGACTACAAGTTTGAAGGTAGCTGCATTTTGAAATTCTTTGTAGTACAAATGAGTAAATTTTACAAATGCAAGAAAATGTGGAGAAAATGAGATGATGCTTTTCTCTTTTTCATGTAAGTCTCAAATCTCTTTATGAATACCTTTATTAGTGTTCTTCTTGTGAAGTTAGGATCATTAATAAATAACTATAAGTGAGAGGATTTCCGATGTCAATATTTAGTTGTTCAAGAAGATAAGCGACCTTAGCATATCAACTAGTTATAAAGAATTGGTTGGCAAGTTGTTTTAAATATTGGAGGGCGTTTCTTAAAAGATGTAGAGACTCCTCCACCATCCCGGTCTTCGCCCAAACTCAAACCTAGCCATTGGGAGATTTGCTCTCCCTATTTAATATGCAATCATGATCTGGTTCTTCAACTTGTCCTGACGATGAACCACACTTGTTGGTTCGAAACGCGTCGACAAATGTACTATCATGTGATTTAAGCTGAAGAATTCTCATAATCTTGACATGGATCACAGAAGCCTCAATTCAACTATTGAATCCCTGCACGGAAAAGCCATTGCAACTAAGGTTCATCAATTTGAACGGGCACGCTTGTAGGTTTTGAAGTTGAAGTTAGATCTGGCATTTCTTAAAAGATGTAGAGACTCATCCATCATCCCGGTCTTCGCCCATAGTCAAACCTAGCCGTTGGATGATTTGCTCTCCCTATTTAATATGTAGCCATGATCTGGTTCTTCAACTTGTCCTGATGATGAACCACACTTGTTGGTTCGAAATGCGTCGAAAAATGTACTATCAGGTGATTTAAGCTGAAGAATTCTCATAATCTTGACATGGATCACAGAAGCCTCATTTCAACTATTGAATCCCTGCACGGAAAAGCCATTGCAACTAAGGTTCATCAATTTGAACGGGCACGCTTGCAGGTTTCGAAGTTGAAGTCAGATCTGGCGTTTCTTAAAAGATGCAGAGACTCCTCCATCATCCCGGTCTTCGCCCAGAGTCAAACCTAGCTGTTGGATGATTTGCTCTCCCTATTTAATATGCAACCATGATCTGGTTCTTCAACTTGTCTTGACGATGAACCACACTTGTTGGTTCGAAACATGTCGATAAATGTGCTATCATGTGATTTAAGCTGAAGAATTCTCATGATCTAGTTACATATCTTTAGTGTAACTTGAATCCAAGCCAACCATGCACTAGATATCATCTAACATAAGTAGAATGCGGTAAATAATTAAATAAATAAAGGTTGACTACCAACTTTGATTAATATCGTTGACTATGGATTTTTTTTCTTGGATTCTATATATTTTAAAAACTTAATGACAATGACCCTTAATTTATTTCAAACATTTCCCTAATATGGGCTAAAACCTTATATCCATAAAAAAGAGAAAGGATCATAGTGTGTTGAAGAGACAAGTCTTAACTTGAATGTCTTAAAACTGGATTTTCCGTGTTTTTTATTGTTGTGAAACTTTTACTCTCACTTATATTGTTGAGATGAACCTCAAAGATGGGCCAATAAAATTACCCCCATTTGAGAATAAGGAACATCACCCCATTTGAGAATAAGGATCTACTACTATTAGTTTCCTATAACTCTTCATATTGGCATGGTAGAGATGTATTTGCAGGGGTGCAACTTATTTTTCTTGACTTGAGGATGGTTGAGCATGATGAGCCTCCTTAAGGGGTCATGTGGTGCTCTTGGTGGTTGTGTTCTTCTTGATGTCACACTTATTAGTTGATGATGGTGATCATTTCTCAATTGATGTCAATGCCTTGGTTGATACTCATGCCTTTATTTAACTTTCTAGATGGTGAATGCTTGTTTGTTGGTTCATTATGCTATGAACCATGCACCTTGAAAATGATAAGAAGGCAATAATTATAGTCCACTTAGAGGGGGAAACCTTATGAATACAATGTATCAGAATATATTTCATGATCCGAAGACCAGGTCGCTTTTTTATATATATAGGAGACAAAGGATACAATTATAATGAAAGGGTACAATGAAAGGCTATAGTCTACATAGCAATATAACATTATCAATGTAGTAACTCAATATCTACGACTTAATAAAGTGTTTTAGGGTTAACATGGGGTTTGTTTAGGGCTTAATATTTTCTTCCCCTTCAGGCAAGTGTTGTCCTCAACACATGACTAATGGTGGGTGTTTTTGTATGAACAACTTGTTGAAGAATTAATTGTTATTGATGTCAAAGGGAGATCTAGATGAATAATAAAATTGCATAGGCTTCAATAGGATTTTAATCCCTTTACAATGAGAATTTTCATGCCTCCTAAATCCTCTCCATTGATGATAATTGAATTTTCAAAGTCAAGAACCGCATTTCAGCGCCCTACTCAAGTCTCAACCTGTGCAAGGTCTCAACCTGTAATCAACTTGGATATTTTTCCTTTTAAACAAGTAGACCTCGACCCTTGAAGAGTAGCTTAAATTGGCCTATTCTAAGGTTTTGGTAGGCCTGAAGTAAGGACAAATTTTGACCTAAGGAGGATAGAAATTCAACCCTATCAAGGGGCAGAACTCAACCCTGTAAAAGAAAATTTTGGACCTATGGAAGGACTCGGTATTGAGGCTAACTCAAGACTATGATTTTGAGCCCCCCAAATGGAAAAATTCAAACTTGAACTCAACCTTCTATGGACTATTTTGGTGTTTTAATTTCTGCCTCTTGGGGGAAGACGTGAGGATCATATTTCATCCTTTCTTTGGAGACGTTCAAGAGTAGATTTTGGATAATTCTAAAGCATACTTTGAAGTTGGTTTGGAACAGACCTAAAGCATACCTTGGGAATCCTCTTGAAGTAGCCACTTGGAGTAGAATTGAAGATAATTTTTGAAGACATTCCTTTAATAGAACTTGAAGAATTATTGAGAAACTTTTGAAGCATTTCTAGGTTACACTTTGGAGAGATTTTTGATGACATATTGAAGCAGTATTGGAGTAAAGTTTTCAAGTAAATTAGAAGTGTTTGTTTAGGTTGGAGCCTAATAGGATTGGTGTCCTCATTGAGACCAGGTTGGTGCCTACATTTTTGTTTGAGGATTGGAGTCCTCATTCAATTTTGGAGACTTAAGGAAGTTATAAATTTTGTTGCATAGGTTGGAGCCTATATTTTTGTAAAAGAGGATTGGGGTCCACTAACTTCATTAATAAAACTATTTTCTTGTTCTACTTCTTGTATTCTAGTTTAACATGTGATAAAATATTAATTGGCATAATATAACAATTGAAAGAAATATTGATTCACTCTCCCCTCTCAATATTTCCGACAATTGGAATCTCAACCAACTTATTTAATATCAACCTAACATCTAGAAGAAGCATTTTTGAATCACAATGGCTAGTAAATATGCTAAGGTCCCCCAATTTGATGGACCACATTTTTCTTTCTAGAAGTTCAGAATGAAGTATTACCTAATGTCTCTTATAGTCTAGGTTTGACAACCTGTCACAAATGGATACGAAAACCCATCTCCTCTACAAACAGATCAAGATAGGAAGAGAGAATATATGGTAAATTCCAAGGCATTAAATTCTATTGTAATTGGTTTGTCAGATTCATAATTCACTAAAGTTATGGGTATTGAAATAGCTAAAGATATGTGGTAAAATCTCATCAATATTTATGAAGGAGATGACAAGGTCAAAAAGGAAAACCTTCAAACCTTTATAACGCAGTTTGAAAGTCTTAAGATGAATGATGAAATAGATATTGTTGCTTACTTTTTCTAAGTAGATGAGGTAGTTAACTCTCTCAAAGGAATAGGTTAAAAATTGAAAGAAAAGATGATTGTCCAAAGGGTCTTGAGATCCCTTCTAGATCTTTATGATGCCAAGGTTTGTGCCACATAAAAACTAAAAGATTTGGACTCTTCATCAATGGTTGAAGTTCATGGAATTCTCACAGCATATGGGATGAGGTAAGGGAATTCAACTCATAATGAAGTTACATTCAAGGCATCCAAGACATTAAGATAGGGAAATAATTGTGATTTTAGAAGCACTCATTCTAACAGTGAAATGGCACAATTTTTTCAGAAGCTAAGGAAAGGATCCAAACTCAAAGGTAAGTTACCTCTCATTTGCTTTATGTGTGGTAAAATATGACATTATGCAACAAAGTGTCTGTTTAAAGATGACATTGATGTTGAGGATGAACTTAAGAGAAGAAACTTCAAGAGGAAAGGCCCAAGAAAAAATAATTTATTCTCCAAGCAAGATATTGATGACTCTAATGAAGAAGAATAATATGGCGGAAGTAGTGAAGTATTGTTCATGGCCTTCACAAATGAAACAAATAATCCAAAAGAATAATAAAGAAGTACAAAAGAAGTAGAAGGAAATATGGAAGTACTATTGATTAGTTCTATGGAAGAAAATGAGAGACTCGGGAAAAAGAATGTAAAGTTATCTCGGGAAATCATCTCTCTCATAAGGAAGAAGCCAAAAGAATAGAAAAGTATTGAGCCTTAAGCTAAAGGAAAAGGAAGAGATTTGTGAAAAAATGGAGGCATAAGTGGTATCTTTAAAAAGAGAGTTGGAAAAGGCCAACAAGAATTTGAAGAGTTCCCAAACCTTGAACAACATACTCAGCTTTCGAAGGCCACCACATGATAAATATGGACTAGGATATATAAGCGAATCCTCCAATTCTTAAGGAGACACCAATGGTCATCATGAAGAAAATACTAGAACTTTTTTTGATGTCACTAAAGGACCTCATTTCAATAATTATTCATAAAAAAAATTCCACTCAAGAAATGAGAAGCAGTCCCTCCACAAAAGGAATATCCCATCAAGGCAGGATTACACCAACAAGTATCAAAATATTTTTCTTGGAAATTGTTTCTATTGCAAAAATTTTGGTCATGAGGAAAAACATTACAAGGCATAGAGTGTTAATCATCAAAACAAGATTATTGACATCAAGAGTAAAAATAAAGTTAAGACTTATAATTATTTTTCCCCTCTTTCAAAGTATTGTCTAAAATGCAGCAAATGCAACAATCCTGGTCATGAACCACAAAATTTGTATTAAAGTGAAAAGAAACAATATGGAGAAAGAAGACTGAAGAATCTACCCCTGAGAAGTGTGGCCTAGCTTTGTACGCTTAGAAAAAGGAAAATATATGGTATGTATATAGTGGATGTTCTAGGCACATGACATGTGACTAGAAAAAGTTCATCTCATTAAGCAAAGAAAAGGATGGAAATGTGAGCTTTGGAGATAATGAATCTATTAAAATTGATGGAAAAGGCACAGTGAGTCTCATCAATAGAAAGGGAAAATCACAAAAACACACTATATGTTGAAGGTATCAAGAATAATCTTCTAAGTGTTTGCCAAATATGTGAACAAGGACATGATCTCATCTGTTCCAGGGATTGTGAGATAAGGAGATCATCTATAGGAAAATTGGTATGAGGAGGAGTAAGAACAAAAAATAATGTATACATCCTCAGTAGAATTAAAGAAGAAAAATGTTACATGAGTCAATCAAATGAAACTTGGCTATGGCACAGGCGTTTGGGACATCTAAGCTTTGATAACTTGGTGAAGATCAACAAAACTCAAGCAATAAGACATATCCCTAAAATATCAAAACAAACAAATGTTATTTGTATGTCATATCAACATGTAAAGTAAACCAAGACCAACTTCAAATCAAAGGAATGCTCGACATTGATGCCTCTGGAAATCATTCATGCAAATATGTGTGGTCCAACCATAACTCCAACTCTACAAGGAGAAAGGTACATTTTATTGTTTAAAGATTATTATACTAGAGTGATGTGGGTGTTTTTCATAAGATATAAGTCATAAACACTATATTGTTTTAAAACTTTCAAATCAGTAGTTGAAAGTGAAATTGAATTGAAGATCAAATGCTTAAGAACATGTAGAGGTGGAGAATTTATATCAGGAGAATTCAACGAATTCTCTATAAAACATGGAATCAAGAGGTAACTTTCTATTGTTAGGACTCCATAAAAAAATGGAATGGTAGAAAGAAATCATATATCTATACAAGACACTGCAATAACAATTTTATTGGAAGTTGACTTACAACATAAATTTTGGAGGCAGGTTGTCGAGGCAATAATATACATCATGAACAAGGCACAACTCTAGGTAAATAGTGAAAAAACTCCATACAAACCATGGGAAGGAAGGCCCACTTTGATGAAACACTTTAGAATATATGGAAGCAAATGCTTTATGAGGTTTAATGACAATTCACTAGGCAAGTTTGATTCTCATGTTGATGAAGGAATTTTTCTTGGACACTCTTTAAGAAGCAAGGGGCCCTACAAATGCTACAAAAATCATCTATGGAAAGTGGTATTGACGGGCTAGAATGTACTTCCAACGATTAAGGGATCTCCTCAGTGCAGGATCCCAATTAGAATCTACATTGTTTGGTCTAGGAGTCCCATCCGATTGGTAGGACTGACTTCCATCTCATTGGTTGAGGTTTGCCTCGGAAAAATGGGATATTATCATGTAAAGGAGAATAAATGGAACTTCAACAAATGAAAGTAAATAACTTATGAATATCCAATAGAATGGATAACATGAATAGAAACAATGTAACTACAAAGCATAAACCTCAAGAAAAGTATTGTTAGCAAGACCTTAAATGAGATTCACACACACATAAGAGATAAATTACCTATCATGAATAAGTTCGCAATTAGTAACCACATAAACCATACGTAAGCATACAATCTACAATGATATGATTCCAACATCAATAAAGAAGTTTATCGACATAAACATAAGGTATGCATAACATATACCATCCATTTGTTGCAAGAGAAATTCCACTACTCGAGAAGACACATGAAGAAACAGTATGCCAAAGCTCATAAGAAATTCCAATTCATTAAGATAAAAATATCTATCGCACTATCATACAAGATCTCCATCAAATCCAAAAGTGGAAATAGACAATTATTTCTTGCATTCACTCGAATATCCTAAGTTCTCAAAAAACATATAGACCAAAATTGAGTCCAAAGCTCTAAAGTCCTTTACAATGTGTCATGAGGGTATATTTATAGAAAAGAGGGTGACTCTTGGTATGCCCGTGACTCTTGAACTACCTCATGACCTTTCACATTCCTACTAGGCTCAGCTCTATTCTATCTTTTTACACAAAAGAATGGTCATATGATAATAATTTAGTAATAGATAATTCAGGAACATCCACATCAAATTTCTCCACAAGGTATATGTGCCTAAGATTGTACTCAACAACCACTATGACCACCTTTTGCTGCTTTTCATTGTGCCTATGAAGGAACTCAAGGTCATCTGGTATTAGAGTGCTCTTCAAGACCTTGATATGATTTGAAAAAGTGACCAGCTTAATATATATCCTCACTGGTTCTATCATATATTGAGTAATGGTCTCCTTCATCACCTATAAGTTCTCTGTGGTGGAAGCCTATTTGAAAGGATTGAGGAATGTCTAAATTTCATGTAGGACTTCTTCTCGTCTCCTCATTTATCTGAATGGCCAGATGGAAGGGACTCTATGTACTGCATTTGCAGATTCCAACCCACTTAGTAAATTCTTGTATGAAGCCATAACCATGTTCATGTCCCTTACAAGCTGATCCCATGATTGGAATTTGATGCAAAATCTGAACCTTTTCATTTTGGGCCATTATCCAATCTTTTGTGGGGAGAGTTTCTAGTTCCCCTAGATATTTATTAGTCCACCCATGTATGTTGTTAGTGGTCGTGGTATATTTTTTAGCATGGTTGTCTTCTCCTTAGTATCAACTTGTATGGTTGGAAAAGGTGATACCGCATGATGTAGCTTTAACATTTCCTCATAGACTATAACCATGGCCTCCTCCAAAGTCTCTACCTCTTTTTTGATGAATTCTTGTAACTCCTTCATGCTTGAGTGGGCTAGGCATAGAGATTTATTCTCCTCCTCTAGCCTCCTCCAATCTTCTTCTTCTTTGGCAACTCTTTGTTCAGAATCATAAAGCTTGCCCTAGAGCTCTACAATCTGCTTACTCATCCTTCCCACATTTAACTTGGTTGCAATCATGAAGGAAGTTTTAGCTGAAGCTATCATCTCAAGATTCACAGTCATATCCAGGATAATCTCCTGTTCTATGGTCATGGATAGTGGTTCTGTAGGGTTCCTGACATAATATTTCCTCCTTTCCTTCATAGTCTTACAATTGACCTGGTCAAAAGTAAGCCTAGCAAGTTCCAACACCTCTTCCTCTGCCTCATATGGAATGCCCAATTCTTTGAGTGACAAATGTCCACTAGTAATGGGGGTGGATGGTGTTATCATAAAAAAAATTGATCATCTAGCCTAATTTACTAGATGGATCGAAGTACACCATGTAAGGCTAATTTTACCATAGTAAAATTGCTTTCACTATGAGAAATTACTTTAAAAACCACATTTGTTAAGTAATTTATACCCATGAAGATAATTAAATAAATCACTATTTATTTAATTATCTTCTCGGAATAATTAATTAAACCATTGATTAATTAATATTCCTTGTCATATTTGACCCAGTTATGAAAAATAAACAGATAAACTATTAACTATCTTATTTTTCTCTAGGAATAATTAATTAATCACTAATTAATTATTATTCCTTGTCAAGTTTGACTAAATCCCTTAGGAATAATTAAATAAATAATTATCTGTTTATTATTCATTAACCATATTTCTTGAGATGATAAATAAATCATTTATTTATTTATTATTTCTAAATAAAAGTTTAAATAGTTTTTCCTACCTAACCAAATATAATAAAATATTCCAAGGGTTATTTCTAGAATGGGGTTAATAATATTTTATTATTGCTCATTATTCGAGGATAACTCAATATTTTGCTATAAATATAAGGGTTTTCCATTCATTATTCTCTTTTGATCATTTTCATTGTTGCACTCACTATTGTAACTCTGATTATTATCATTGTCGCACACCATTTTTCTTTTTCATTTGAGTTCCCATTGAGCTCAAACATTTTATTTGTTGGGTTTACACATTATAGAGGAGACAGACTCTACAAAAGATTAAAACATTTGAGGATAGCCAAGAAATCATCCCATAGAGGGGGACTGGTAACATTTATTTGTTCCCCTCACATGTGTTGTTTAATAAAATATATTCTTTGTATATCTGGTTTCCATTTGATTAATTGGAGTTACCCATATTTATTACTATTTCATTTTGTTGTTTAACTATGATTGGGGCATAGATCAGGGCTTTGGAAGGTTTTGTTTCTATCATTTGCTGTAGATCTATAATGTTTAGCAACCATTTATATTGTTGAGATTGTTTTTCATCCACAGTCTTAGGTGATTTATTTTCATACACCTTTCAGAAGAAAACCCTATAATAGATGGAGGAATATCAACTTGCATATCAGACTCTTGGTATTGCTACATTTGTTGGAGATCGAGTTCAAATTTCTTGTTGATATCTTCTTGTTGCTTCTTCATCTCCTCTTCCTCCTGCTTTCTCTTATCCTCTTCAACTTTCCTCCTTTGTTCTTCTTCGATCCTTTTCTTCTATCTCTCTTCATTTTCCTGTTTTCTTTTGATCGCTTATTCCTTCCTTTGTTTCCTCTCATATCTTGCTTCTCTCGTCTTTTCTTGATTTCTTCTTCCTCCTGCTTCTTCTTTTTCTTTGCCTCACGCATCCTTCGTTCCTCTTCTTATTTCTTTAATCATTATTCCTCTTCCTTTCCTCTTTCTTGTTGTTGCTGCTGGACGTCCTCAAGTTACTAATCTCTTTATTTATGTTACTGCCTCAACTCTTCTTCCCTTTTCCCCCTCAATTCTCACCTTTTTCATGGAAAGGGTTGCATTTATTTCTTCCATGGTTTCATTATTCTCATCTTCCTCTTTCTCATCCAAAGGTTCTTTAGGTTCATCACCTTTTTTCTTTTTATATTTTCCTCCTAGTTTTTGTTGCTCGTTCTTCCTTTTGAGCAAGGTTGTCCTAACTTGCAGGATTTTTTCTCTTGTCGCTACTCATCCTACTCATCCTCCTTTTGTTGTTTCTCGCTTAGTCCTAGCTCCCTAACAACATAATACTAATTTCTTACTTTGTCTTCATGGCAATGTTTGTTGTGCAAGTATGACCAATTGAAGTATGCTTTCTTGTAGTGCGTTGCCACCACCCTCTTGGGGTCATACCTATGGTGACTTAGGTTCACAAAGTAGAATCCCTTCATCTCCTCAATTTCTTCTTCTACTTCCTTAAAAATCTCAATGGTATAGGCACCAATAGTAAAATGGGAGGTGGGCCAAGAATTTTTCTTGCCTTTGTTCAGTGTTTTAGATAATCCTATAGTCATCTAGTAACAAACTTATTGCAGAAACAACTTGTCTGTCACAAACCTGGGGAGAGCACGAGGAGGTTTGTATGACCCGAAAACCCTGATAAAAGTGCTCTCTTGGATAGGAAACCAATTTACCACTAATGATTGTTTGTTTATCCATCTTGGACATACAAAGGGCCTCTTCTCCAGAGGATAATTGGTACAAAGGAATGATAAACGATTCATAGGTAGTTTCAAGCATACCTTTATAGTCGGTGTCCCAAAAGACCTTGTCATGTAGATGCATGACGCCCAACACCTATCGGGTCCAATTGTAGCTCCATATGTCAAAATGGCACCTTGCACACACCACATCCAAAATATATGATTCCATATAGAATTCTGATGGTTGGTTCCCCTGCGGGTTCTTTTCTACCTATATATTGGTCTTCGGTGATGAAGCAAGCATTCTCACTCAATTAAAGATAGTGCCCCTGGTAGCAAAAATGTACATGATGGGCACCTAAGTCGCCAGAAAGGTATTGATATTTATTCTTCCATACAACCGGTTCATCATAGCTGCCATGAATTGGTAATCCTTCCTCAGGCCTTCTGTTCCGTAAACTTGATCGGCCTTAACCCATGATCTTAGGATGTCTTTAGTTGCCACCATGAAATCAGACATCCACCTAGTATTGAAGGTCTTCTCCTTCTCTGGAAACTTGTAATGGGCATCAATATCTGCGGAAGAAACAACATCAAAGGCTTCGCCTGTGTGGATTCTTATTACCCATCATTGTGTATCGGTATTCTACAATCTAGTCAATGGTCTCTACACATGGGAAGATAAGCAGATGCGTGACCACTTTGTGAAGCCAGGACCTCTTGATGTTAATGTATACTCTAAAATCTTCCTAATCTCGAGGAATGTCTTTCTTGGAGAATGCAAAATATATATTAAACCATAAGAGTTTGGTGGTCTTATTGATGTTACATGTTGTTTCCCAGTAGATTGGTGGTGGTGGTCCCTCCATTACTTCTTGGTTACTGCTCTCAGCATTATTACGGGAGGACTTAACCATTGGAGGCGCCATCTCTCCACAGAAATATGATATGGATATACAGTCAAGATCGATATCACCTAGCATTTAAAACAAGTAGTCCCAAGATGAGAGTGACAACATAAATAATATAAACCAAAAGAAATATCGTAAACCGAGATTCAAAACATGGGGAATAATATGATCAGTCGCAAGCCTCGGTTCAATTTATAAGAAGGTTGCTAGGTCACACAACACATGAGGTCATGAAATCTAAGATGATCAAACCAACGACATAGCGACTAGAAGTTACTATGTTGTGAGTTCATGGATATGTAGAAGTTGCAAGGTCACAGGGATGGGTAGGTCGCGCAGTCACAGGATTTGGTAGGTCACAAGGTCACATATATGGGCCTATCCCATTTTTTAGGGTGCAACCTTGTTCTCTTGGCTGATTGGTGAAAAATACGTGGCTCGAAATGGGAAATTTGACCTCATTGGACCCTAGAAAACATAAGTGATTGAGATCATGGGAGATGGGTCTCAGGTTAGGCTTACTGTTGGGGAAATGAAGAGCTAAATGGAAAGAACACAAGTTTGGAGATTTTTGGGGTGAAATTGGTTTGAGAATAGCCCAAGGGCAGAAAAAATCCTACCATAAGGGAAGGTGCAGGGTTGGAGGTCAAAGTAGGAAAAATGGCAAAAGAAATAATTACCAAGGAAGGGGAAGAGATGCCTACCTAGAGAGGAGTTGCACACTTTTCCCAGTCGACTAGTCTATCTGTCTTTTGAGCACTCTAATCAGTTGAACAAATGAGTGATAGAGCGAATAGTTTATATAGAAAATGGTCGAATGTGTGGGGTTTAGAGAGATCACCAGGTCATGGCCTAGTTCAGGTGGCTCGCAACCTAGCGATCTTTAAGGTAGAGGTATTAGAGTCGCAAGGTATAAGGGGTCATATAGTTTGAGGTCATGTCTATTCCTATGGTGTGACTTGACAACTTCAAAGCTAGAGGTCGCAATGTAAATAGGGTCGCAAAGTTTGAGGTCGGATAGATAACTAAGGTGCGACCTAGCAACCTAGACCTATTAGAATGTACTTTGGAAAAGGGGGGTCACAGGTCACTATTTTTCACCTTAATCAAGGTTTTGTTTTGTGACCAATGACTTTAAGGAATGATCAACTTTAAATATTACAAAATTAGAATTTTCCGAGGGGTTGAAGGGAACTTGTCATGGTGATAGAATGCGGAAACCAATTTAAGATGTAGACGCAGGATACAAGTTTAGTCAAGGGGGCTCCAAAATTTTGAAAGGGTACAAATTTTGGGGGTTGTTGCAGTGGCTACAATAGGTGGTAGAAAGCATTGATGTAAATATAGATGATAATTTTCCCGAAAGAGAAGTAGAACCATAAAATGAAGGAGATACTATCTTTGCAGATGAAGATGAAGGTGTTGAAAAGAAGAGAAAGAACTAGAAAATCAAAAGGAGGAACCATCTTAAACACCATCAAAGATAACATTAAATTTTGTACAAAAAACATCATCCAAAAGAACATATTATCATAGATGTGGATGGAGGAATACAAACTCAAAGAAGGATGACAAATACACCAAAGAAAAATGGCATCGCTTTGTCGTCTTAGGTAGAACCAAGGAAATTTACTCAAGTAAGTGAAGATCCACATTGGATAAAATTAATGGAAGATGAACTAAATCGAAAAGAATGGAACATGGGAACTTGTACCACTGCCAAAGGATAAAAATGTCATAGGAACCAAATGGGTATTCAAGAAAAAAATGAATGAAGATGAACATGTCATCAGAAACAAAGCAAGATTGGTGTGTGAGGGATACACTCAAATTGAAGGAATTGACTTTCATGAGGATTTCACTCCAATTTCCAGACTAGAGGCAAGAAGGATGGTTTTATCTTTTGCATGTTCAAAATGGTTCAAATTCAATCAGATGAATGTAAAGTTAGACTTTTTAAATGGTGACTTAAAATAAGAAGTATACATGGAGCAACCATAAGGGTTTTACTTGTCAGAAAATAAGGATTTCGTATGCAAATTGAAGAAGTACCTATATGGATTAAAACAAGATCCAAGAGCTTAGTATGCCAGAATTGATCACTATCTTCAACAACAAGGGTTCAAGAAAGGAGTCGCATGAAGTAATATTTACATGAAAATAAACAAAGATAGTTCGTTGATCACAGGGGTATACATGGATGATATGATTTTTGGCAGTAACAATGATGAGATGAGTAACAAATTTTCCTAAGAAATGTCAAAAGAATTTGAAATGTCAATGATCAGAGAGTTTTCTTTATTTATTTCACTCCAAGTAACTCAAACCAATGTTGGAATGTTCATAGCTCAAGAAAATTACCTTAGGGAGATGCTTAAGTGATTTGGGATGGAAGAATGTGTTGTTGCAAGTTGAGTAAGGATGATGAATCCCCTACAATATATGGAACTATCTACAGATCAATGGTTGGAGGGATTCTATATCTGACAACTTCATGAACAAACATCATGCATGCACTAGGAATGCTGGAAATATTCTAGTCAACCCCTATAAAGGAATCACACATGCAAGCAATAAAAATAATATTCATATATCTAAAGGGGAACCTTGATTTTGGACTATGTTACCCCAAAAGCACAAATCTTACCTTGCTAAAATATATAGACGCAGATTGGGTAGGAAGCATTGATGATCAAAAGATCACCAGTGGGAATGCATCTTTCCTAGGAGATTGTATTGTATCTTGGCTAAGCAAGAAAGAATCATCTCTATCTCCCTCCATAGTCTCGGTAGTTGAGTATATAGCAACAGGAGATTGTTGTACACAAATATTATGGATGAAGGAAGCATTGAAGGATTTCAAAATAGAAACAAATCAACCTATCACCATCCTCTGTGACAATCTCAGTGCAATCAGCCTCTCAAAGAATCCAATCAAGCATTCAAAGACAAAACATATCCAAACCAAGTACCATTTTCTTAGAGAATAAATTGCAGAAAATAACATGAAATGGAATATGTCAACACTAAGGAACAAATTGCAGACATCTTCACAAAATCCCTACCTAGAGAAGCATTTTAATATCTTTGTCAAAAGATGGGGTTCATCTCTCTTGCATCCCATTAGAGAATCCCTTTGTTATTGATGTCAAAGGGAAAGAACATGAAAGGAGCAACATAATGATAGGGGGAGTAGCATATGAGGAGAATGTTGCCATCAATAACAAAGGGGGATATTGTTGAGAATTAATTAGTATTGATATCAAAGGGATATCCAGATGAAGAAGAAAATCACATAGGATTAAAGAGGAATTTAAGCCCTTTCCAACAAGTATTTGCATGCCTCCTAACTCTTCTACATTAAGGATAAATTGAATTTTTGAATTCAAGAACCACATTTCATCCCCTACTCAAGTTAGACTACTTAAGAACAAGTCTACCCTCTCCCCAATAGACATGTTAGTTTAGTGTATGATAAAATTAGTATACAATAAGGAATGATTCAACCTCATTTGACCTCTCATCCAAGTACAAGAAAGAGAAGGAGATGTGGTAATTCAACCTAAGGAATATAGGCTCATAACTCATGAACCCTGAGATGAGTTGAAGAAGCAAGGTTTTTGGTGTATGGTTCTAGCTTTGGGCAATGGTTTCATGGTAAATTTTTTATTAGTCCTTGGAACAAAATAGTAGCAATATTTGCGCAAGACCTTGATATCTCTTTAGTTTGGATCTTCATCCTTTTAAAGAAGTAGGCCTTAGCACCAGTGAATAGTTGTTGAACTCAACCTATTTTAAGCCTAAGGTAGGCATGAAGTATGGATGAATTTTGGCCTAAGGAGGACAAAAATTTGGCCCTATCAAGGAGCATAATTAGGCCCTGTAAAAGAAAATTTTGGACCCGTGGAAGGACTCATGCCTGTGATTTTAGTCCCCCATAGTGGAAAAAATCAAACCTAAAATTGACCTTTTGTGGACTATTTCAGGGTCTAAATTTTGGCCTCTTGTGGGCAGGCATGTGGAGCAAACTTCAACCTTTATTTGGAGATTTTCAGGAGCAGATTTCAAATTTTATTTGGATACGTTCAGGAGCAGATTTTGGATACTTCTAGAGAAGACTCTAAAGCTGGTTTGGAATAGGCCTAAAGCAAACCTTTGGGATCCTCTTGAAGCAGCCTCTTGGAGCAAACTTGAAGATCATTTTTAAGACATTCCTATAACATAACTTGAAGACTTCTTGAGTAGGTTTTGAATCATTTCCGGACCAAACTTTGGAGATATTTTTTATGACGTAATGTAGCAATATTGGAGTAAGTTTTGAAGTAAATTGGAAGTGTTTTTTTATTTTTATTTTGGAGCCTAATAGGATTGGTGTCCTCATTAAGACCAGTTTGGTGTCTACATTTGTGTTTGAGGATTGGAGTCCTAATTCAAGGTTGGAGCCTTGAAGAAGTTAGAAATTTTGTTGTATATGTTGGAGACTGAATTTTTGTAAAAGAGGATTGGAGTCCTCACTATCTTCATTAATAATATCATTTTCTTGTAAGATTTCTTGTGTTCTGGTTTAACTTGTGATAAAACATTAACTGACATAATATAACAATTGAAATAAATATTGATTCACCCTCATCTTAGTATATCCAACACAATTTGTGTTCCTATGTTGCTTCTTCCATTAGCATTTTATTTCATTTGATAAGGTACTCAATAATTTCTCTTTTTATTAGATGCTTAATCCTTATTTCCAAGATTGTTTCTAGTTCTAGTATAATTCCCCTCCCCTTCATTAATCTCTAGTAAAATAGTTTGGATTGATATCTTGTCATTTATTACTTTCTTTAAGCAAGAAAAATGGAAGACTCAATGTACATGTGAAGATGGAGGCAAATCGAATTTGTAAGCCATATTTCCAATCCTATACAACACCTTATAGGGGCCATAATAACTTGGTGCTAATTTATTGTTCTTTTTTTGTACTTGTGAGACATTTATTTATATGGTTGTAGTCTCACAAATCCCAATCCCCCACTTCAAAATTCCTTTAATTGTGATGTTGATATGCTTATAATTTCATCCTATTTTGTGTTATAACCAAGTTGTCCTTTAATAATTTGAGAAATTTTTGTTGGTGCCTTATGTGGTTCTCCATTGCTTGAGACTTTATAGTTCCTTTCAAGGGTGACGTGATGGGTGTCAAATGATATCCACAAAGTACCATAAATGGAGACATTTATTGGAAGTATGGAATCATTTGTTGTACCACCATTCTACTAGGGTCAACCACTTGACCTATTGTATATGTTTATCACATGCAAAGAAACACATTGATTCGTCTAAAAAAATATTCACAATTTCAATTTTCCCATTGTATTGTGGGTGGTAAGATGAGATATGAGTCAATTGAGTACCCAAACAAGAAAATAATTAAGTGAAAATTTTCAACAAAAATTGGATATTTGTCACTTATAATAACCTTTGGGATTCCATGTATCCTTTGTTGGACATTGGATAAACCAGTGCTCCCTGTGTGTTTTGTGACATGGACTAATTGCCTCTTGTGGATCCTTATCACTGGCGATGTGATCATTGAATAACGCATGCAGGTTTTGGTCTAACGACAATCGTGATTCCCAACAAGTGGCACAATATCATAGGTCGCAATTTTGATGCACACTCAGCTTGCACTGGGGGGATATTATAGGACGTTGGATAAAACAATGCTCCTAGTGTGTTTCACAACATGGAATAACCGCCTTTCGTGGATCCTTATCTCTGGTGATGTGATTGTTGACTAACACCTATGGGTTTTGGTCTAATGACAATCTGGTTCCTAACAACTATTGGATTGTTTCCATCAATGCTTTTTCCATTGTACTTGATTTCAAAGGACAAGAAAGAGAGAAAAAAAGGAAAAAAAATCAATAGATTTACTGGTACCATCATGATATTCATTCCTTTAGATTTGTGTAAACTTGTAATAAAATTGATTGAAATTTATTCCCTAATGGTTGTAGGAGTCCTAGGGTCTTGATTGTCTATGCCTTATTCTATTGGCATACCACATGCAAACACAAAATTTTTCACATATACTTTAAGGCATTCCCAAAATAAATATTTATTGATCCTATGGTATATTTTCAAGAACCCTGAATATCTTTCTATAGGAGAAGTGTGTAATTCTAAAAGGGCCTATGTTTAAGTTGAGAATTTTTTTTCTAAAAAATATTGATACCAAAACAACTCATACGTCCACGGAAATTTTTCCACTGGATCTAGGCCCTCCTATAGTTATTGAATGATTTTTCACACCTCATCTTACTTCCATTATATCCTTGATTCCTCCACCCAATCAAATTGTGGAATGGAAATAGCACACGGTGATCCCTATGTATCGTCCTTTTTCCTTGATAGTGTGTATGCCACAATATTATTTTTTGTTTTTGTTGTAGATAAATTCATAACTTAGCATCTTTGTAACCCATTTTTGTTGGTCTTTTGAAGATGGTCTTTCCTCCAAGAAGCACTTCAAACTATCATGATCTGTTTTTTGAAGTGTCTTCTGATGAAGCATGGGTTGCATTTACTAATTTCATGTAGTATGAATAACACTTATTTTTATAGATGGATTTGAGTAAGTTCTTGCCTTTAAGTTAGTTACTTGCAAAGGAAAGGGGCCTTCCTTCTTGCATCAACACTGCACCAATGTCATGGCATGATGCATCACACTCCACAATGAATATTTTTATAAATTCGGGTGTGGCAAAGATGTGAGTTGTACACATAGCCTCGTTAAGTTTTTCAAAATATTTGGTTGCTTCTTCAATACAATAAAATGTTTCCTTCCTCAATAATGTTGTTATATTTGTTTGGAGCTTGACAATACTAAGAAGGGGGATGGGGGGAGTTGAATCAATATTGTTCAACACGGATCACCAAAAACCATTTTTTACCTTTTATTTCACATTAATAGAACTATACAATGATTAGTAGCATAACATGAACATATATGTGTATATCACATGAGAAACATATAAAGCATCAAGGCACATAAGTCATCATCAAACACATAGAGACATTGAATATTATGAGGAAACCCTTATGGGATAAAAACCTCATACTACTTTGTCTTTTGCTTCTTATTATTATTAAAATATTCTTTACATCATGCACTAGCCACCACCATCGTGAAAGCCTAGAATTACAATGTGCATGAGCAACCACTCGCTCCAATATGCTACCCGACGGAAGCCACCGGTTCCACAAATATGTAGGACCATACCTCCAATAGTTTCTCTAGCCACCATGCCCTGATAAATCCACAACTTTCCACACTGAAGGCCCCAACCCTCATCCTCTTATCAACCACATTTAATACATTTTCAAAATATATCCCACTATTCTCTGCTCAAATACTTATAAGCCTTGTTTCATCTATTTTTACACTAGACCCATGTAATCTTCTCACTCAATCACAATACATCAACACTCTCACAACCAATCTTTGCTCACACAATCATCTCATCAACAATAACAAATCAAACTCTATCTTTTTTATAAAAACATATGCTTAGTAAATTTACAACAACATACATAAAAATCCTCTCTTTGCTCATAAGAACACACTCACTGTCATCAATAACATACTCATACTTCTCTTTTCTAGGCAACAAGAATATAAATACAAGGAAACTCACAACTCACTCAACCATACACTCTAGTATAACCTCATAGTAGCTTATATGTACATAAGGACATTGACCAATAATGTACACTTTTAATAACATATGCCCATTGAAAGAACCTAACAACATTACATAAACCAACCTTAGCTCAACAATACATCAATTTCAAATACACAACATGACTCTCATTGTCATCACACCAGCTAGAATATTCAACAAATAATGACAACTATACAACGCTTACAATATATATAATAACAACAAGCAATATTAGACTACTACCAAGGACTTTGTTTCTTATGATAGCAAAATATATGCCAACGATCCAAATCAAAAAGAACAAATACAAGGATATATCTTCATAGCATCAACTTTGGGCTTTGATCGCACAAACTCTCTACAATTTGGAGATCCATTCATTCCATATCACACATTCCATAGTGGTAGCCAAACACACTACGATCCACAGGTGAAACACATACCCACAATCGATCTCATTTTGATCCCTCACTTCAATGCACATACTGACCATGCCCAACATACAGTCTCCAAATCACATCATTCCATGCATTCTACAACACTTAGTACATATTTTCTCACACTACTCATAACACACACACAAACATTAGTCTTTTATCACACTGTAACTAGCACTCAACTTGATCAAATCAATTCACACTCCATCGTTGGTAATTAAAATGTATACTTATTGCACAAGTAAGTCTTCAATCACACTAGAATGCACATTTCTTCCATTGATTATGCATTACACACAAATAGCCTCCCTCCTTGATTAATCACACATTTATCTTCTTCAGGAACGTACTTTTTCTCTACTAACAATACTTGGACAGCTACAATCCAACACTCACCTACACAAAACTAGGTCATATAGGAGAGATCTCTGCCACTTTGCAATTAACTAGTACACATACTTCTCATCACCCCTCCTCATAGCCGAGGCATTCACACATTGTCCCCTTTTATTTATTGTGCAGGTGTGCAAAGCGTCCTTATAGGGTTGTGCGCACTAAATTTCACGCAATACATACAATGATCATATCTCATGTTCTCTAAGCCTCTTGAGATCGATGGTATGCCATTTTAAACTAATATGCTTAGGCACCAGATTAACCATGTCCATGATTCCCGTTGGTGGAACAAATTAAGCACATTAAGTCATTTCACTTCCCTTGATGACTGAATCAACTAGTGATTTTGATGACTAGATAAAACACATTAATTTGTGGAGATTTCAGACCAAATCAACTTCATTAGCATTCTCCACTACTCCCTTGAAGACTGGATCAAACAAGGACTAAATCAACCATTATGATCACATCAATTCCTTAGGCAGTTTATTTGGTAGGAGCATATGGTTTTCTTTTCTCTACATATAGGTTGCATACATGGTTTTTCTAAAGACAATCAATGTACATACACACTTTTTCCACTAACAAGTATAGTATATGTTTATTAATCCAGATTTATCTAAATTTATTTACTCGACTCATGAGAGGCACAACCACGATATACTTAAGATTTGCAAAAACCACCTTTGGCACCAGCATCAACACTAGCCAAATCCATGACATCAAAGCTAACTATGCATAAATTGAGGGTTGACATCAATGCCAACCAAACAATGATGTTGCTACTAATCCCCCCCTTTGGCACTAATTGAAACCTACAACCACACAACCAAACTAATCCTCTTTAACTGGCCTTCTTTCTCCTCTAACTATTAGGTTATTCTCCACTGGTGGTTGGTCTCACTCTTCCCCTTTGACATCAATGGTAAAGGCAGACCAAACCTCACTGAAGAACCATGCTGACACCAATGACCAATTCTGATACCAATAATTTTCTGATGAAGCATAACTAGATAGAACACTCCTACAAAAAAAACATTAGAACCAAGGAAAATTTCTTGCTCATTATTGTAGCTCCAACAACCAAAATACATCATGCCAACTATGCCAACACCATGACCTTCCTTTTGTTGAACATGATCCCCATTAACATGTATTAGGGTTGTAATCACCTTCTTCAATTTTTTTGTTCACTAAATTTTATTTCTACCTTTGCCTCCTTCCCACATGCAAGAGGCTACATCACTAAACCATGGACTCACAACAACCCAGGACCAATGACAAACAAGAAAGTACATTTCTTAATGATGATAGTACATGAATTATACATGGTTGAGCTACAAAAAACTAGAACAATGACACCCAAAGGGCCATACATGGCTGATACAAGTGACTTAATTAACCAAATAACTCTCTCACCTATGTAGCCTAAAACCATGATTATACAACCAAATTGACCTAGTGACAGCCAAGTACATATACGTCTATATCAATGCACTCAAAGGTGCTTACATGGCAGAAATAAACAATTCACTATTATGCATGCCTAACAAATCTCTCTCCCATACTTGACTCATACTAGGGTTACTTAACCAAACTAACAAATGATGATTATGAACAAGTACATATAAGGTTGATTCACAACTTCCAACTCATGACTACAACCATGTGGATCTACTACAAAATAATGAGTGAAAGCAATATGAAAATGACATACAACCCTTGAAACCCTAATGCCGTACACAACTCCCATTGAGCTCATGTACCTTCTAACCATCTTGTTGATCCTGTATACCTAATCATACATTTTGAGCTCTTGATCACATAATGTTGTTGCTACAACTCGTACACATGTCTTATTGAAGCTTCCATGTTGCTTCCATATGCTCCCCCTAAGACCATGTAGGCTTCTAATATCTCTTCTACAATATTTTCTGAATATCCACCAGGAAACAAAAGGTTGCAATGGGTATTACCTTCCTACTCAAAATCTGAAGAGGAAGAGAGTGTCTTCAATATCTTGCTTTTTCTTACTCTTCCATCCAACATGTACAAATTGTTTGGAGTCTTGATTCCTTTGGAAATCACTCTCTTTGACTTCTGTTTCTTGATGCAACAACGTTTGGAGTTGAAGATGACTTCTTTGCCTCCATAAACCATATGATTCATGCTCAAGGTATTATACTTTAGTCCTTCAACCAACCACACATCAACTACATTAGTATTCTTTTCACCACGATTGGCCTTACCTTTCCCAACATCTTAGTAGGTGTATTGTCTCCAAGGATAATATGGTCATCTTTGGTTTTCCTCAAGGAGAGGAATCTACTCTTATCCCTTGACATATGATATCTATGTACCATCGATCATTTTCATCAAATATACATAAATAAATGACACACGTCACTTTTTTCTCCTCCTTCTTCCACACTATGGTAAGTTGCTTCTTAGCATGTGCATTATCCTCTAGTTTACTGCTAGTCCTACTTTAGGTCAGTTGCTCCTTTTGCTTGTTTTGCCTTGAAAAATTGATTAGCTTGCAATCTCTAGCCATGTGACCAAGGTTGTCACAAGTGTAGCACATCACATGACCAAGATATGAGGCTAGAGGGTTATATCTTCTGCTACTCAAAGCAAATCTATGGATTGTATTGATCATGCTTCTACTCCATTCATTAGATCTACAATCAACTACCTTGTGGCCAAATAGGTTACATGAAAAACAATATCGATAAAGTGCATTAGTATACCTAATTGTTGTTGCTTTCCATGGTTGCCTATATTATTGCATGATTTGTTTATTAGATCTATAAATTGTGCTTCTACGTCTGATTTCGACATGTCCAAGGTTGTGACAGTTGTAACACTCAATCTCTTCCATCAGTGGAGTAAATGGGTTTTGACTCCTCCTTTAAAATTTGTCAGATCTAACATAATATTCTCTTGGAGCGCATGCTATTCTAGTCATAGTTTCTGCTCTTGGTATACTTTTTGGTTGTTGGATCTATTGTTTCTTCTTCCTCATTTTCTACTCATATTATTTTCATTATCTGTGAAAAGCTTCCAAAGGTCTTGCATTATTCTTTTCATAAGCATGTGAGCTAGACTCTCCCTTATGAAAACCAAGACCAAATCTGATTAAGGGATATCTTTGGCTTCCAAAGATGTTGTCCAAATTGGTGCTCCTATCCTACTTTAGCTATTTTTCCTTCTTTTGTATATCTTTCTCATTGCAACTACTTAAACCTCAAGATTTTAAACTCAACCCTCCCTTTCTTTTAGCTGATTGGCCATCACATCCTTAATTATTTTTTCCTCTTGTAACTGGATCTTCAAACTAAGGATTTCTTCTCTGAGCTCATTCACCTTCTGTTCTCATAAGTGTTAGCATTTATGCTTCAACAACTAGTTTAGATATTACTACCAGGGCTAAATCAAGTTCAACTTTCAAAACCATCATTATATAAAAATATTTTGTCATCTTGACTACTGGATTTAACTCTAACATCGGAATCATCTATTTCACAACTAATAAAAATATCACACTCATATTTACCTTCATATTTACCTTGTTGCATTACCTTTGGTTCTTTATACTTTCCTTGTTTTATTTCTCCTCTTGATGATCTACTACTCCATTCACACTAAAATAATGAATCTAATCAATCTAAGACTCTTTCTTCTTGGAGCCCTTTTTCTTTTTCTTATTATTTCTCTTCTGGTTTTCTCCACTTCCGCTATTATTATCTCCTCCATATAATATCTACAATCTTTCCCATGTATCCTTTGCAGATGTCAGATTCACTATCTTCTCTAGATCTGCATTGTGAAGATCGTTATAGACGACACACTTGACTTTAGAATTCAATTGTTGCACTTTCACTAAGAGGGGATATTTTCCATAACCTTCACATACCATCTTCCAAACATCAAATACATAAGTTGACAACTCAGATTTAAGTGGCCAAGTTTCACTTGAAGACACTTGTTTTGATACCAATTTTTGGGAACTTGATAATATTGAGAGGGGGGTTGAATCAATAATGTTTAATATGGATCACCAAATGCTATTTTTTACCTTTTCTTTCACATTAACAAAACTATATAATGATTAGCAACATAACATGAATAGATATGAGTATATCACATTAGCAGGATATAAATCATGAACCATGAAAACAAGATATAAAGCATCAAGTTATATAAGTCATAATCAAAAACACAAAAGCACTAGATATTTGGAGGAATCCCTTCCAAGATAAAACCTCTGACTAGTTTGCCTTTTTCTTCTTCTCGTTATTAAAATATTTTTTGCATCATGCACTGGCCACCACCAGTGTGCAAGCCCCGACTTGCAATGCATGTGAGCAACCACTTGCTCTAGGCCACTGCCTAAAGGAAGCCACTACTTCCACGACTATGTAGGATCCAATTTGCTACAAGCCCAAAATTGCTAGAGGACCCTACCTCCAATAGTTTCTCCGGCCACCACCAAAAGGAAGCCACCACTCCCTGAGCAAGCCATCACTTGCCACACTGAAGGCCCAAACCCTTACACTATTGTGGACCACATTTCATACGTTTTCAAAATAGGGCCCACCGTTCTTTGCTCTAACACTTGTAGGCTTCGTTTCATATATTTTCACACTAGACGCATGTAATCCTCTCTGCTCAATCAAAAAACATCAACACTCTCACGACCAATCTCTTCTCACATAATCAACTCATCAACAATAGCACATCAAACTCTATCTCTGTTATACAAACCTTTGCTTAGTACACTTACAACTACATACATACTAATCCTCTCTCTTCTCATAAGCACACTCTCACTGTCATCAACAACATACTCATACTTCTCTTTTCTAGATAGCAGCAATATAAATACAAGGGGAATCACTAGTCACTCAACCATGCACTCTCTGATATAACCTCATACCAACTTACATGTACATAATGACACTAACCAATAGCATATACTCTAAATAACATATGCCCATGACAAACCCTAACAACATCACATACAACAACCATATCTCAACAATATATCAATGTCAAATACATAGCATGAATCTCACTATCACCACACCAAATAGCATACTCAACAAATAAAGGCAACAATATAATGCCCACAACATATACAATGACAACAAGAAATACTAGACAACTATAAAGGACTTTGTTTCTTATGAAAACAACATATATTCCATACAATCTAAAGTGAAACGCATAGATATAGGAATATCTCTTCATAGCATCAACTCTAGGCTCTAATCGCCTCAACTCTCTGCCATTTGAAGATCCATTCATTCTAGTTCACACATTCCATCGTAGGTAGTGAAATTCACTATGATCCATAGGTGAAATTCATACCCATTATTGATATCACTCTGATCTCTCATTTCAATGCACATACTAAGCATGCCTAGCATACAGTCTCCAAATCACAACAGTCCATGTGTAATATAACATTTCCATTTGCAAACTATGCACTCACACCACTCAAATCACATGCATAAATATTAGCCTTTGATTGCATTGTAATTGGAACTCAACTTGATCAAATTAATTTGCATTCCATCACAGATAATTACATTGTATACTCATCGCACAAGTAAGTCTTCAATCACACTAGATCCATGCACATTTTTTTCATTGATTATGCATTACACATGGAGATCCTCCCTCCTTGATCAATCACATAGGTATCTTGTTCAGGAGTGTACTTTGTCTCTGCTAACAATACTTGGACATGCACGATTTAGCACTCATCTATGCACACCTAGGTCATATAGGAGAGATCTTTTCCACTTTGAAATTAACTAATTTTCATACTTCTCATTGCTCCTCCTCATAGTAGACACACACACTATTCCCTTTTTTTATTGTATAGGTGTGCAACACATCTTTATAGGGGTGTGCGCACTAAATTTCACCTAATACACATAATGATCAAATCTCACACTATCTAACTCTCTTGAGATCAATGGTATGTCTACCTAGGCCCTAGATCAATGATCTCCATGTTTCCTATAGGTGGACCAAATCAAGAACATTAAGGCATTCCACTTCCCTTTATGACCAAATTAACCAACAATTTCAATGACTAGATTAAACACATCCATTAATGCATATTTTAGACCAAATCGACTTCATTCACACACTCCATAACTCCCTTGAATACTAGATAAAATGAGGACTAAATAAACCACTACGATCACATTGATTCCTTTGGAAAATTTGCTGGTAGTAGCTCGTGGTTTATTTTTTCCACCTACAAGACACATACATAATTTTTCTAAATACAATCAACGTGCATGTGTGCTTTGCTCACTAACAAGTAGCATATATGTTGTTTAATAAATATTTATGGAAGCTTCTCGACTCAGATCATCAGAGGCACAACCATAATATCCTTAAGACCTAGAACAAACACCTTTGGCCAATCCATGACATCAACAAAAACTATGCATTAATTGAGGGTTGACATCAATGGCAACCAAATAATGTTATTTCCAAAAAGATTTATTTTATTTGACCATAATTAGTGACAAACTAGTGGTAATATCTTTCCAATACTAAAAATCCTCACAATTTCTTTAAGGTTTTAAAGATTGGCAATTTCAACAAAACTTCAATTTTAATAGTGTCCAATTTGACACCCTTGTGAAATAAAATATGACCCAAATGTTCCACTTCTTGAATCCCAAAGGCATAGTTTGAAGGATTTTCATATATTTTTTTCTCTTCCAATAATGTTAAGACCCTTGTCAACATGTTGTACATGTTTTTGCCAAGATTTGTTGTAGATAAAATACTAACAAAAATTTCCTAAGGGTAGGTTTGAAAATAGAATTCATCTAGCTATGGAATGTTGAAGATGCATTATTTTGTCCAAATGGTATAACCAAAAAATCATAATGCCCTTCATGTGTTCTAAAGGATCTTGCCTCATTATGATTCAATAATATCCAAATAAAGATCCAATGTAGTAAAGAAAGTTGTTCCATGAAATTAATCTAATAATTCATCAAAGAGAGAAATAGGAAACTTATTTTTGATTGTCAGTTTGTTGAGTTGTTTGGAATCTAGACACATATGCCATGAACCATTATTTTTCATGACTATCACCAATGGTGAAGAGAAAACACTTTGGCTAGATTGAACCATATGCTAAAGTGTCACCCTTCTATGCATATGGATACCATTAAGACCTAATTTAGGTATTTCGTGATCTACAACACGTGGAAGACCCTCAGGCATCTCTCCAAATACCTTGGAATGATTATTGATAAATTTTTGGAGATCTATTGTAGTAGAGGATATAGATGTTTGAACATTTGATGAACATAATTGTGCAATTACACCATGTTGTCACCTTTTTAGTAATTTTGACATATTATTATAGATTATCACTTTAGAGGATTTCCCATGCATACCTCTAAGATCAATTTCCTTTCTTTCCTAACCAAAATCTTATGAAAATATCTTGAAAAATAAGGTTCATTGTTCCTAATGATTATAACCATTGGACCCCTAATACAACACCAACAATTTTGATTGCAATACTAGGAATATCCAATAAATACTCCCACATATTTAGCTTAACAATGTGGAACTTCCTTAAATAGTTTATGATGTCTCCATTTGCAATCATTACTTGAAATTCTGCAGCTAGATATAGAAAGCAATTGAGAAGTTTTTCCAATTTGTAATTGATGAAATTATGGGTGCTACATTATTCAATCATCACTATTACCTTATTTTTTGATATATCCTTATATCTTGAGGGTTTGTAAAGAACTAATGTTGGCCCATTAGAGAAATTTTTAGGTCTAAAAAGGGTCTCCTAAGGAATATTATAAAATAACAGTGGAAATAATAAAATAAGATTAGATTGCCTCATCAAGTTTTGGAAGGAAAAGACAGAAAAAACTACTTTTTAAACTTGTATTTTCAACTTATCTCCCTGTGATTTTACTCAAATTTTGAGGAGGGTCACTTGTTGGATGCATAATTTAATTTTTTATCTAAGGAGTACCCATGTTGCATACTTTTGATGGACCCTACTACATGAAAATTGTGATTGCAATCACATGTTTCATGTATTTCATATTTTTCGTGCAGTAGGGTCCATCAAAAGTATGCAACATGGGTCATCCTTGGATGCAAAATTAAATTTTGCATCCAATGAGTGCTCCCGCTCAAAATTTTAGTAAAATTGTAGGGAGATAAGTTGAAAATACAAGTTGAAAAAGTAGTATTTCACTTTTTTGTTTTTTAATATTTTAAACTATTTACTCCAAAAATGGTGAATCATCCCCCATGGTTGACATCATCATATTGGACCCTATTGGTTCATATAAAATTGATTTTTGTTGTACATATGTGTTTTGAGGCCCATTTTTGACCTCAAAATTTCTCTAATGAATGCATGACAAGATAATGTTGGAGTAGTTTATTCTAGGTCTAGATCTTGTGACGGTTCCAATTATTTATCTTATTCCTCCTCACAAACTATGTAGAATAATTTATTCTCACATCATTTATGCCTCTTCTATACTTGTTATCACAACTAAAACATACTTAGTTCATTTTCTCTTCTTTCATCCATGTTTTCATACATCAACCTTGTGCCATACGTGTGTTGGAAATATTGAGGGGGGGGTGAATCAATATTCCTTTTCAATTGTTATTCTTTACCAGTTAAATCATTTATATTTAGAACACAAAATGAACAATAGTAATAAATGCTTTTATTAATATAATATTTACAATAAATCAGGTACAATATATATAGGGCTCCAACCCTTGATGAAGACACTGATCTTCTATCTCACAGGCTCCAACCTGTTGCCAAGCACCAACTTGGTATTTTGTGAGGCTCCAACCTCTAGGGCACCAACCCTATCTTCTCAAGGCACCAACCTTGTGTTTAGGATCACCAACTCCAAGGACACCAATCCTTCCAATTCTGAGGCACCAACCCCAAGGGCTCCGACCCTATCTTGTCAAGGAACCTACCTTGTTTGTTCGAGGCTCCAACCTTCAGGGCACCAACCCTCTAGGCTCCAACCCACTGCTATATTTTGTCTAGATATATTTGATAGTAATTCTCTACTCCCAAAATCTTATTCATTGATTTCTATCAATCTACAGCTTCACTGCTACATTAATGACAATCTTATCTCATAGAAGGTATCACCATTGCTCTTCATTATACCCAAGAAGAATCTCCAAGTCACGTCGTGATGACTAATACATCATGGTCTTCAATAGTCTCCACACAACTTCAATGTGTCTACAATGAACTGCACTGAGCCCTGCACAAAAACAACTCTCTGTTTCAAGCCTCTATTCTCACTGTCATGGTAATGCTTCAGGAGTGACTGCTTCAAGAGTAACTGCTTCAAGAGTGACTTCTTTAGAGGAGTGACTGTCACAGTTTCACATTGTGTGTTCAATTAAAGACAACCCTATTCATACTTAGATAATATTCTTAGATTTGCAGAGCATCCTTTTGAACCATTATCTCAATCACACACAAACATAGGTCCGAGATTTTCAATAAATAACCCAGTCAATAGAATGCTCAACCTTCGTCTTCCTTCTTCTTTCACTGGACCTTTGGATTCCTTCTTTGCTCGCTCGACCTTTGGCTTTCTTTCTACTATTCCTTCAGCTTCCTCTGTCTCTTCAAGTCCACGAGTTGTGAACTTCTTTATGCTCTATTTTTGTGCCCGAGATAGATACTCAGAACTAAAGTGTTTTAACTCATTTTTATATGAGTTTCACCAATGACCAAAGGACACATCTATTGGAGGGAGGCCAACTTGTATATTAAAAATACATATCGAAGATTCTTTTATCCATAGACTTGATTATTCATGGAAAACCATATAAGAGATGTTATACCCACAGGGAGGTCCCACATGCCACGTCATCACCTTTAATCACAATCATAGCTTCATGAAAAATCAGAGTTATGCCTTCAATCCCGCAAATGAACGTTGGTCCCACCTAAATGCACAAGACCAAACCCCAAATAAAATAAACCAGTGTCCATAAACTTCTCGAGTCCACTCAGTCCCAAGTCCTATCAGATTAATTCTCCACTGTTGATCTCATCATTAATCCGACGGATGTTGATCCACTCAATCAACAAACCCAATCGCCAATCCTCCGCCATTTGATCAAGCTGCACTAGATCTAATGGTTCACAATGATATCGGTCAAGGAGCTTGCGCGACACTTAACCGCCCTTACAGAGCCGATAAGGATTATAAATCCTTGATCTATAAAAGTTCAGGCCCGTTTTGAGATTTAACGTCCAATCACTTTATGGCCCGATATCCATTAGATATACAAGGTCATCAAATCTACAGCCTGAAGATCTTCAACTAGCACACGGGTTAAAAACAGAGACTGATAGATAGGATTTGAAAATGAGATCAATGTAAGCTTTTGAACATCCTTACACTCCTACCCCCGCTCTTCCGATAGTTGTTGCTCCTGTGGCTTATCTTCTTGTGACCTCATATAACTCTATTTATGCTCCTCCACTATTTTCTTCCTATCGGTTCTTCTTGGGCATATATTACATGCGATACTTCCGATATGGCTCCTTCGATGTTTCCTTATTTACTCCTTTGTTATCGTTGTTTGCTCTTTGTTCTTTCGATAACACTTCATCTTACTCTTTGGCTTCATGATGGCTTCTCCTCTTTGGATTCTTGCTCCTGTTTCTTCACGAATCTACTACTTCTATTCTATTTGTATATATATACAATCCACTTGGGTCCTCCATCTCATCATGTCATCATATATCAAACCTTCATCACTATGGTGAAACCCTAGGAAATCATGTATCAATGGGCATCCATGTATCAAAGAATTTGCCATCACAAACACTGCTATATTGACATCAATGACAACCTAGATTAATAAAGTGAGGTTAGGAGAGTAAGCATGGTGTTCTTATAGTTGTTAGTGATCACTCTTCTAGTAGCCATATTCTTTTACTTTCAACTTTATTTTCTAGATTGAAAGTATGCTCTAGGGATTTAATATCAAAGAGACACACCTCATGTTGGATTCCTTCCATTAAAATTTTCATAAATAAGGCTATTGAATTATTCTTTGAAATGTTCTTTACCTTGAGACTCAACTTTTGGAATTGTTGACTGTGATCTGTAACTAGACCTTTTTGTCAAAGATTTACCAATTGACTAAATAATGTGTTGTTCTTAATATCCCATAATGTGCTATCAATTCCTTTGTAAAAATGGACCATGATACAATAGAATATTTTTTCCTTTTTCAAATCCATTGATACCACACAAATTTATCTTGTTATAAAAACATGTTTTCAATATTTTCCCTTTGTAAGGTTGTCACTTAGAGTATATACAAGTATTATTCCATCTGGAATATCCATGTTATAAGACCATTACCATCAAAAATTCCTTATATATATATATTCAAATGAAGTGGCGCTATCTTGAAGCCTTAATGATGTGGATCTTGGAGTGTAATATTATGATTATAGCTATATTATTCAATATTTGTGCTCTCCAATTATGATAAAATACTCCCCATATGTTATTGAGTTATAACACAGTTGTTCTCCTTATTTTCCTGATTTCCTTGGATCTTGATGCAGGAGCATTCAGCCTAAGGAAAAATCATTGTAATTAAGTAGACATAGGAGGGTCATGTATTTTTAGGAAGTTGGATTCCTAAGTGCTAAATTGATGTAATATTAGGCTTTTGAGTGCATAAAATAGTCATTAGTTAGATTGTGAGAGGAAGTTGTAAATACTCTCGAATAAAGAGGACCTGAGTGGCTAGTAACGACAAAGAGTTAGAAGTCAAATCCAAATCTTAAAGTAGTTCATGATTCGAGGAACAAGAGAGAGATTTTAGGAATTTAATGAATTAGAAGTGGACATAGAGAATAGAGTACATCTAGGAGTCAGTTCAATAGATTTAGGAATTGAACCATAATTAGTTCAACAGAACTTTTGGTATATATGTAAGCCTACGGGCAGAAGGAAGGGGGGAGGCCACTAATAGCAAAAGAGCAGGCCATAAGACAGAGAGTCTCGCTATGTAACCAACTGTTTATATGTTATATATAGAGGAATTTGATTCTGATTGTGCAAATGTATGAATTGAGTGTTTTGTGATTGATTATTGTGTGAACTCGTAGTTTTTGTAATAGAGGTTGCAGGCAGAGCCAAGGCGAAGTGCAGAGGAGAAGAGAGATTCGAAGGAGTCATAATGGATCATTGAATCCACTTGACGGATCGGGAAATGTTCTGAAGTGGCATTGATCAAGGGAGCATGCAGAGTTAAGATCAAGCGAGAATAAATTGAGTAGCTAAAGAGCGTTAGGCGGAACCTTTGAAGAAACCCGGAAACCATAGAAACTTGAAGAAATGGCGTAAAAGTTAAGTGAAGAAGAAGAGCGGAGAAGTGAAGCGTTAGCCACAATAACCGTTGGATCTTATAGATCAACGGTCTAGATCATATCGTAGAAGGAAGTGTTGAAATATTGCATCAGCGATCCTTAATGGAGAAAGGCGGGTTTATAACCTAAAGTGGTATTTCAGGCGGCAAAGAAGTGGTAAATGGTATCGAAGGATAGCCTTCCAATTCCATTCATAACACAACATGTGACAGAGAAGTGGAAAGGGGAAAGAGATTTATCGGGCAGTTAACCCCCGCGTCTGTTGTATATCCGAAACCATCGTGGACCATTGGATCTACTAAGTGTAGATCAACAATGGAGGACCATCAAGCGACTTTTGAATTCAGGAGAGATCTCGACCATTGGATCAAGCACCAGATCAACGGTCAAGAGTTAATCACAAATCACCTTGGATATAGGTCAAGGGACGTGGAATGTTGAAACGTCGACTTGCGATATTGCGATGAAGAAATGCGCCAATAGCCGATAAGCGAAGATCAGAGATCGGGCTTATCGGAGTTCAGAGGAGAGTACTGTGGAAAGGAAAGCGGAAGACGGACCCGACGATAACTATAAATGTAGGCTTATGATATTTGAAGTCCGACTCTGTGTTTTGACAGCTTTCCCTTTGTTTGGGTATGTTTCCTTTTTAAACGAGATAGTAAGAATTAAGCACCGATAGTGTACTCCGGGAAGTAATATAATTGCATATCGGTAAAGCAGAAGGATGGGTATTAAGGTGAACAGCGGAGGAGCCAATTGCGATCAACGATAAAGGTGGAACCTTGAGAAGTGTGTAGAGACCGTACTAAAGGCAGAATGGTATGTTTTGTGAGCATTTTCCTTTGTAAATGGTTTTATAAGGGTAAAGCATCGAATAAAGGTTTTATGTGTAAACATATATATTAACCAATGTTTAAGAGGGAAAGGTTGATATATATGCGGCTTATGGGTTTTATAAAGGACTGAAGAGGGTTTTAATTCCCGATAGAAGGAATTAGAAGGAAGGCTTTAATAAAGTCTTATATGAAGGTTACGAAGGGTTAAATAGTCCTGCTAGGAGATTTAAGCGGGGTGATTGAGTTCTGATACAAAGGAACCGATGATAAAGAGGCCTTGATCATTTATAGTTTGAAGATTTGACTCATTTGAGAGTCAAATACCTTGGACAGATGTATATATGCATATTTATGCATATTGTGGGTATGTGTGGGGGTAACCCTGCATCATTAGCGGTATCAGAGCAGGTTTAAAGTTGAAACAATTGGTTAAAACAGAACAAATAAATTCTAAGAGAAAGAATTGAGAACATAATATGTGTTAAGGTGTTTATGCAGGCAAGAGGAAGGATCAGATTCTAATCTAACAGAAGAAGGCATGTAGAGGTGATGTGTAGTAGAACTTGCAGATGCAAGAAACAGAGGACAATCCATCCAAGGCACAAGTGGAATGGTGAAACAAGATCATGCTGAGATCTTGAAGGTGAGGTAATGTGTTCTGTTTTAAATGCAGATTGTGTGTTTTTACAGTAATGCACAGGTGACAGCAAGAGAAGTTGTGAGAGGAGAACCAGATGTGTTCTTGAAGACATAGTAAGGAAAACACTCTAATAGAGAAGTGGCAGTGAACCTGAAGAATCCAACAAGAGATTGGACAGAGAGGACAACTAAAGTGTTCTCAAGAGAAAGTGAGAGATTGCAGAATCCTAGAAGGAGAAAAGGTGTTTCTCAAGAGGAGGTTCTCGACAGAGGACCTGTGCTTACCAAAAGATCGAGTGAGGAGAGCTTTGTGAGGTAAGATTGAAGCAAGGAGGACTAGTTGTTGCAAAGGCTTGTTGCAGATGAGTAAGGAGCTCATGAAGAGAGAAGAGGAGAAGATGGCTACTAATATTCATAGCAAAGGTTCAGGGAGAATCCACAGTAGAAGAAAGATGAAGAAAGAGGATGCGAAGGCAAATGGCCAGAGGATGAGTCAAGAGGAAATTGACAAAGAGATTGCAGAGTTAAAAGAATAACTCGATGCATTAAGGAGGATACTTGAGGAAAGACAGATACTAGGTTGGGTCTTGAGGAAGAAGCCAGTGGAATGGCATAAGATGCAGAGAAGGCTATAAAAAAAGCAAGTAAAGTGGCTGAGGGAAAAACTCAAGGAAGTTGAAATGGAAATAGAAATGGAAGAGTTCATTTGTGAACTAGAATAGGGAGAAACTCTGGGAGAGACTGAAGATGAAGACTTGAAGACTGAAAATTCAAGTGAGACCAAAAGATCCGATGATTTTAAATCTGACAATTTGTGTATGTTTGCAGGTGAAACAAGTGAAGGACAATTTGTTGATATTGTCATAAAGGAGAAAGAAGACAAGCAAAATCTAAATTCTGTTCTGGAAGAAGACGGGATAGATAGGTCTCATATACAGTTGGAGAAATATATCAAGCAAGTGAAGGGCTTGAAGAGATTGAAGAATAGACCACTGAAGAATTTTTGAGTCATAAAGAGAACTTGGAACAGCAAGGAGATATGATGGCTGAAGTATCCAGTGAGACCACAGGGTCTTATGTTTTTCAAACTGATAGTTTGTATATAATGGTAGGTATTGCAGGAGAAAAGCAACCTATTGAAGATATCTTCAGAGGAGATGAAGATCTAGAAGTAAAAGGTGACAAAAAAACCTTCTCAGAAGAAGAAGAATTTGATTGCATACAGAAGAAAAAGTCTATGGATGAGTCTAAAGAAGCTATCATAGAGATGAAGAATCATGACCTTATTCTGATGAAGAATGAAGGAATACTATCTCAAAAATGTAATCAAATGAGTTTGATTAATGTTATTGATGGAAAACAAATACAAGAGAATGTTAATGCAGATGGTGAGACAAGGATAGCTCTTGGGGAAGATAAATAGCAAGAGACTGAAGGAAAACTTGAAGAAGAGACTATGTTAGCTGAAAACATAGTTAAGGATCATCAATTCACCACGATGATAGGCACAGTGGAAATAGCCATGGAATTTGTTGAGCCAATCAGTAAGAAAGAAGGACATCTACTGAAATATGTTAAGAAGGAAGAAGTCTATGCAAAAGACTTAGTAAAGGGAGAAAGAACACTAATAAAGGAGTGTTTTACAGAGGATGAGCAATCTTTTGAAGCTGTCAGAAGTGTGGAGAAGTATCTTTCAGGAGAAAAAAACTCTGAAGTAAAGGAGGATGAAGAATATCTCTTAAGTGAGAGAAGAAGTGATTTATTGCAGCCAAAAGAACTTAATAATGCCTTCATATTTGAAATTGTGACAACATATGAACAAGTTCTTGTGGAAGAAGAAGATGAAATTCAGTCTGAAGAGCTAATATGTGAAGCAACAATTGAGACTATTGAACCTTATGATTTCCAAACTAATAATTTGTGTATAAATGCAGGAAACATAAGTAATGATGAAATACTTATGAAGTGTCACAAAGAGATTGCATTGTTGGAATATTTGCTGAGAAATTCAGAGTATGACAGTGTGATTACAAAGGAAGGAGTTCACTATGGTGGACAAGAGCAAGAAGACATCATTAGAGCAGATGATGTAGAAGAGAGACTAGTTGACAGTCTCATGAATTCTTTTGAGAATTCAACACGGCATACTGATGTGCTGACAGAGGAGAAAGAAGCAGAGCAGCATACTAAATTTTTGCTAAAGGAAGATAAGGCACAGAAGTCTTATGTTTTTTATGTTAACAAGTGTTTTGTGAGTGCAGGTTTTGTTGCAGATGCTGAAGGAAATTTACTACAGATGAACAACCAAATAAAGATGAGAGAAGAATATTTTGTGGAAGAATTCAATCCATGGAACAGAGATGTTAAATTGTTGGAGAGAGTGTTGAACGGTCATGATTCAATCATGAAAGAGGGTAAGGATGATAGGGAGGCAGCCAGCATAGGAGTCACAGCAAAAGTCAGCATAGAAGTCAACATAGCAAGCAAAGAAAAAGTTGGAGCAAGAATAACAGAACAAGAAGAAGAACAGCAGATTGAAGAACTAGTTGACAACAACAACAACCTAAAACAAAGAGAAAGAGGAAGAAGTAAGCAGTAGAACATGAACCAGCCCAAAGATGTACTGGAAAAAGAGACAAAAGAGATGTGGCCGCTGATGATGAAGCAGTCTAAATGGAGGAAAATGGTAGCATAAGGAAGCATGATCAATAAGAGTATGAACCTGATTGACAAAGAGAAGAAAATGGAACAGAAGACAACAGAAGTGCAGTAGCAGCAAAGGAACAAAGCATTTGGGCAATTACAAAACAAAGTATGGGATCCAGGAAGACAAAGATCAGAAGACACATGATCAAGAGATCATGAATACTTTCTACTTTGGGAGTCTGATGCAGGAGCATTCAACCCAAGGAAAAATCATTGTAATTAAGTAGACATGGGGGGTCATGTATTTTTAGGAAGTTGGATTCCTAAGTGATAAATTGAGTAATATTAGGCTTTTGAATGCATAAAATAGTCATTAATTAGATAGTGAGAGGAAGTTGTAAATACTCTCGAATAAAGAGGACATGAGTGGCTAGTAATGAAAAAGAGTTAGATGTCAAATCCAACTCTTAAAGTAGTTCATGATTTGAGGAACAAGAGAGAGATTTTAGGAATTTAATGAGTTAGAAGTGGACATAGAGAATAGAGTACATCTATGAGTCAGTTCAATAGATTTAGGAATTGAACTAGAATTAGTTCAATAGAACTTCTATTATATATGTAAGCCTATGGGCAGAAGGAAGGGGGGATGCCACTAATAGCAGAAGACCAGGCCACGAGATAGAGAGTCTCGTTATGTAATCAACTGTTTATATGTTATATACAAAGGAATTCGATTCTGAGTGTGAAAATGTGTGAATCGAGTGTTTTGTGATTAATTATTATGTGAACTCATAGGTTCTATAATAGAGGTTGTAGGCAGAGTCAAGGCAAAGTGCAGAGGAGAAGAGCGATTCTAAGGAGTCGTAATGGATCATTGAATCCACTTGAAGGATCAGGAAATGCTCTGAAGTGGCATTGATCAAGGGAGCATGCGGAGTTAAGCTCAAGCGGGAATAAATTGAGTAGTTGAAGAGCGTAAGGCGAAATCTTGGAAGAAACCCAGAAACCATAGAAACTTGAAGAAATGGCGTAAAACTTAAGTGAAGAAGAAGAGCGGAGAAGTGAAGTGTTAGCACACAGTAACCATTGGATGTTATAGATCAATGGTCCAGATCATATCGTAGGAGGCAGTGTTGAAATATCGCATCGGTGATCCTTAATGGAGAAAGGTGGGTTTACAAACTAAAGTGGTATTTCGAGCGGCCAAGAAGTGGTAAATGGTATCGAAGGATAGCCTTCCGATTCCATTCATAACGCAACACATGGCAGAGAAGTGGAGAGGGGAAACCACTTTATCGGGTAGTTAACCCCCGCGTTTGTTGTCTATCTAAAACCATTGTGGACTGTTGGATCTACTAAGTGTAGATCAATGGTGGAGGACCATCAAGCGACTTTTGAATCGGGGAGAGATCTCAACAGTTGGATCAAGTGCCAGATCAACAATCAAGAGTTAATTGCAAATCGCCTTGGATAGAGGTCAAGGGACGTGGAATGTTGAAACGTCGACTTGCGATATTGCAATCAAGAAATGCGTCGATAGCTGATAAGCAGAGATCGGAGATCGGGCTTATCGGAGTTCAGGGGAGAGTGTTGTGGAAAGGAAAGCGAAAGACGGACCCGATGATAACTATGGATGCGAGCTTATGATATTTGAAGTCTGGCTCTGTGTTTCGGCGGCTTTACATTTGTTTGGGTATGTTTCCTTTGTAAACGAGATAGTAAGAATTAAGCGCCGATAGTGTATTCCGGGAAGTAATATAATCGCATATCGGTAAAGTGGAAGGATGGGTATTAAGGTGAACCACAGAGGAGCTGATTACGATCAGCGCTAAAGGTGGAACCTCGAGAAATGTGTAGAGACTGTACTAAAGGAACAAAGGTATGTTTTGTGAGAATTTTCCTTTGTAAATGGTTTTATAAGGGTAAAGCACCGAATAAAGGTTTTATGTGTAAATATATATATTAACCAATGTTTAAGAGGGAAAGGTTGATATATATGTGGCTTATGGGTTTTATAAATGACCGAAGAGGGTTTTAATTCCCGACAGAAGGAATTAGAAGGAAGGCTTTAATAAAGTCTTATATGAAGGTTACAAAGGGTTAAATAGTCCCAATAGGATATTTAAGCAGGGTGATTGAGTTCCAATACAAAGGAACCAATGATAAAGAGGCCTTAATCATTTATAGTTTGAAGATTTGACTCCTTTGAGAGTCAAATACTTGCGACAAATGTATTTATGCATATTTATGCATATTGTGGGTATGTGCAAGGGTAACCCTACATCAGATCTCCATATCCATATTTAAAAGCCTTTCTAAGATAATCTTTTTTGTGGAGTTTAGGGATTTTTGTATTTATTCTTTAGAATTTTGTATTTCTTCCTTGATGGATTTTTGTAATTCTTCCTCCAAAAATTTGTGTATTTATTCCTTGTTTTCATTCATATTTTTCTCCATGTTTTTATTGATCCTTGCACTTATGACAACTGACTTTCCAAGTTGGATACTTAGTACTAGACATCTTCTATTTCTTCATTAGTGATAAATGAGGCTTTTGGATGTTTAAGTGGTGAAGTAACTTTTGAAGCACCCTTAGGAGTCATGTGAATAAATAATAATTCTCCTCTTTTTCCTCTATTACAAATATTGAATCACTAAAAATAGATATTTCGTTCAAAATTTATGCCAATTGTAAGTTACATACCTTTCAAAACCTTAATCTGTATATTATCTAGATGGCTAACCTTTGTCCTAATATATATTTGAATTTCATCCCTCCTAAATTTGAATTTTTTGTTTGTAGTACTATGTATGTCTTCTCTACAATTCCATAGTCTTGCCAAAATTTGATGTGCGAAGTGAAAGCTATGGATTAAGGCATTGGATTTTTCATGTGCCCATTTTGGTCTTGAGAGGATATTATAATGAATACAAAATATGTTGGATGAACGCCCCCTTCTATCATGGATTTATAACAACTAGAAACAATATTTAGTAGTTTCATCCTTAAATGATGAAAACTGAATGGAAACCTTTATAAATGAGAGATTTTTGTGTTTCAAGTGTATATTTATGCCTCATGGTGGTTCTATATGTGTTGGTTGGTTGCATTTGGACCCCAATTCCTAATAGGGGGTGTAGGAGGGATTTCCCCTTATTATTTTTTCCATGGGGCCCAGGGGGGTGTTGACGATTCTTTGAATCCCCCTGTGGAAAGCGTTTGGGGGCAATAACCCCAAAGAGAATTTTTAGGGAAATTTTCCTTTTAAATTGTTGCAATATCATAATAATTGTGGACCATTCATCATTAGGCGATAAATTTGACAATAGATGTTATGTTAGATTCTTTTTCAATAAAAGGTAACCCTCTTTTTATTATGACGGAATTATATTGTGGTTCTGTAGTATTGAGATATTATTGTAATTGAGAGAGAGAAGAGGAGGTTGCAGTGGATGTGTTTCAAGTTGTAATCCCTTCATTTTTTTGGAGGGAATAAAAGGAAGGACTATCTATTTCTCCATGAATGTAGTAACCATCTATATTGGTGTATCTTTTATATTGTTGAATTTTTTGTTTTATTTCCAAATTAATCTTGATTTTATTTCTCAATGATTTTATTCTAAACAACTGTTATTTGAGCCAAAGCTCCATTTGGACAATAAAACTCACTAGAAAGAAGGGATCCTGGTTCGAGTGGGAGTAATGGCAGACTACAGTTTTAAGATCAAGAAATTTAATGACCAAAACTACCAGCTATGGAAGATGTAAATGGAAGATTATATATATTAAAAGAATAATTTTCTACCATTGGGATGAATAACAAAGAAGCTAATGGCTATGAAAGACAAAGAATGGGAGATTCTTAATAGAAAGGTACTAGGAAGAATATGGTTGTGCCTAGAAACATTGGTGGATTTCAACATTCAAAAGAAAATACAACAGCAGACTTGATGATGACATTGGCTAAACTGTATGAAAAACCCTCAATGTCCAACAAGGCATTTCTGATGAAGTGTTTATTTAGTATTAAGATATTAGAAGGTGCATCCATTGTTGATCATTTATATGAGTTTAAAAGGTCATTTGGTGATAACGTTAGGGATTTTTTGAGCCACGGGGCTTTGGATTGATGATGAATGGGTGCACTGTTAAGGCATTCCTTGTGGTAGGTCACTGGTTCAAATCCCCTGTGGGTGCTTACCTACCAAAAAAAAGGTTAGGGATTTTTTGATTTTATGCTCATCATCATAAATCTAGAATGGATTGGTCATGGATGTGAGAAATGTTTTCCCTATTTTAAATACTTTAAAGTTTCATGATGTCGATAGTCTTACCCTTAGTGAGGAAATGCAACAAAAAAACATAGGGGAGATATTAGGTAATTCTTTGACTATAGAGAACGTGGGAAGACAAAGGGAGAGAGGAAAGATCCCATGGAATCATGGAAAGTCTATGAAGGGAAAATACAAATCTAGATGCAGGTTAGAATGTTATCATTGTCAGAAGGGAGGACACAAAAATAAATATCGTTCGTCTCTAAAAGAAAGAAAAAAAGGGAGATGGATAACAAGAGAATAATGATGAAGAAAATGTAGTAGGTGATGTGTTACAAAATTCTTTAATTCTTTTAGTAGATAACATTATTGATTCTCAATTCAAACTTAGGGGCTTCATTTCATGACACATTCCATAGAAAATATTTCCAAGATTATGTTCAAGGTGATTTTAGCTAGGTTTATTTGGATGATGATGAACCATGTAAAATTGAAACCAATGATTTTTTCATCATTGGGCAAGGTTCAACTCCCATGAAGGCTTCCTTGGAGCCATGGAGGCACTTTGAGGTAGTGGTCGAAATTTTTGTTGCACCTAAATACACCATATTAAATGGTGTTGGGACTTGTGCACACATGCGTGGATTAAAGCCCACCCCCATGTCCTCCTTTTAAGCTTTCTTAGGGTCAGAAAGAGCGGGAGGGGTTATCCTTCACCCCGATGAATAAATGGAGATTCAATTTGCATGGGGTCTTAGCTTCGCAACAAACAACCAAGTAGAATATTTGGTTCTTTGTCAAGGTCTCAAGCTAGCCATAGTGTGACAAATATGAAATATCATAGTCATTGGAGAGTTAATCACTAGTACAAATGGGACCAAAATCTGACGACTATTAGTCTAATATGTGAATTATTAGCATCGGTTATCTGACACATTAAGGCTCACCAAATTGTTGTTGGAATTTTGTCAAATAGTAGACATTTTAGTTAATGTTGGATATTCGACGATACATATTTTTACTATCTAACGCAAAAAATGTTGAAATTGTCATAAAAAATCGACATTTTGAAGTCATTTTTGTGATGCTATCAATCAACTGATATATGTCGCACCAAATGTCGAATGTTTGATAAGTCTCGCAAAATTTGTCCGTCGGATATTTGACAAATAGTTAGTTTTGTCTGACGAGAAAAACTGACATTTAGGTGTCAAGTAATCAATGGTGTACGTAAATTGTGCAACAAGATTATTATCACTTTGATGCTCGCTTTTGTCGGTCTTGGGCAGCTTGTGAGACACATAAGCATCGGATAACTGACATCAAGTGGAATTATTTCAGCTAGAGTTTTTAATATCAGATTTTGTGTTCCTTTGATGTGGGGCACGCAGGCCAATGGTGACACGTCGGATATTTGATGGATGAGAATTATGTATAACAATAGTGTCAAATGACCAACCCTTCTGTCTGTCAATTGTGGAATCAATTATCTGAAGAGTACATCAACCAATAGGAGTCAAATATTCGACAGAAGCATGTGTATTAAAAATATATATATAATTTTCAGCAACAGTTGCCAATATATGACAATAATTCACGCCTAAGGTAATGAGAAATCCCATATATCCTATTTTTGTTGGGTTATAACTTGTATCATTGCCACTAGTTATAGTCATAGATTTACTAGCTAGCATTTTTATTCTTAAATTGAGATTATTACAAAATTGTCTCCTAGCCCACAATAGTCCCTTCAATCTCAAAGCCAGGTTTTGTCAAGGGAATGAATCACTCTTGCTCAAGTTCAATGGGGATAACCCACTAAATTATATTGTAGTTGTATTTTCTCTCAAAGCAAAGGATCAAAGTCATTATGAAAATGCAAGCCTACCATTAATATCATGTAGAGGCACTTCATCATGGTAAAACCATCCTTTGTCCTTTTTTCTTTTTCTCTTTCTCGATTTTTGCAACTCAATTTCATTAGTTCTAATAGAAACGTTGGGATACCAGGCTAGGAACTTATACGATGCCTACCCTAGTAGGCTCTTAGTAAATGAAATATTGCACCTTTTCCTTAAAGTGAGCTTAGAACAATGATGTTAGTAATACCCAACTCACTCACACCACACCCCATCTCATTGATGAATATCTAATTTAAATTTTTTATGGTAAAGTTATGTTGAAAAGTCTCCTCAATATCTCTCTTTTAAAGAACATTTTCAACACTGCGGAGAAGATAAGAGGTGGTAGCCCCTGCAACTTGAGGAATCTACAGAGGAAGTTACAAGCGAGGATGAGAATCATTCTCAATTGATGAAATAGATGTTGAAGATCCTTGTCTTCATGATACTCCACATTAAATTAAGAATAATGATAAAGATTCAAGTGCTTAGGGCAATATTTTGGAAAATAATGGGTATGGTTGAGCTTGGATTGATAACTTGAGTGGGGAACCCCACATATCCCTGTTTTTTAGTATATTTTTTATTATATCATGCTAAACACGCTAGTATATTTCTTGTACTCTGACATGTAATAAAAAGTAATGTAAAATAATGTAATTTTTAGTACACTAGCTTGGGGATCAAACTGTGGACCCAAGTACCATAACTCGCTACTAAAGTTAGTTATTTATACCTAATGGCATGAATAAGACGAAACCAATTGAGAGTTTGGATCTATTTCTTTGTATCAAACTAGTGGAATGGTTATTATTGACTTTCTAGTAGTCAGAAATATCTATATGTTGTGTGATTGTTTCTTGTCTCTTGGTTTAAGTGCACCAATGAGCACAAAATAGCTAATGTATTGGGTTATCTATTGTTTTTTTTTTTTTGCTTTAGCTCACATATGTGAAATTAAAAGTGGCCACATTAGCATTCACATCTACCCTCCAAAGAGGATAAAAAGTGCTAAAACACATAACTTCTAACATCTTTATGCTTTTGGCATCATAGTTTTTTAAGTCATAATGTTTTCATAAAAATATACTAGTAGGCTAATGGAATTTTCATTTTAGCACACACTCAAACTTTAGGTTCAATCTTTCGATAGATGTGCCTAAATTAAATTTTGACTATGATAACATGTAGATATTTTGAGATATCCCAAAATTAAGTATCACACAATATGTTATAAACTTCAAATGCTAAAGTTATGACCATTCCAAGTTACATGTAAAGAACCTTGGTGATTTCTAAAGTTTTATGTTTAGAATTAGTTGTCCCTAAGGCATTGACATGATATGCAAATCACTATCCCTTCATATTTAAACACTATTAATAATACATAGAATTATCCAACAACCCTTTGTACGAGTATAGATCTCACCCATAAACTAGGTCTTTTGTAACAAAATCATAGGTAGTTTTGTTATGAGGAAAAAATAATCAATGTATGACAAAATCAATAAGATTACCACATAAATGCAACATTCTCCTTTTATGCTTAAATATGTAAGTCACCATTCTCTAATGTCTTAAATTTAAGAAATACAAGAGATTGCAAAGCTTCAATGGAAGACAATTTCCTTCTATTGGAGAAATTCAACCATAAATGACCCAAAAAAATGAAATATTGCCTCTAGACAATAATGTCTCACTTATACTCAAGATTATCCTACTCTTTGATACAATATCACTCAATTCATCTCAAAGATTAGAAAAGGATGCAAAGATATATGGAAATGATCAATGATAATGAGGAAATGAACAAATCAAGTGAGAGTTTCAATTCTTTATACCATTTTTGTGTTAGAATCATGTGACCTTATCTATGCTTACTTAATACTTATTCATTATTTCATAAATTTGGTTTAGTATGGGGCATGCTAATATGGCTAGTGATGAGCCCCAATATTGCAACAAGAATGTTGCAACTCCCAAGGCTACCAACTTAAATTACCAGCTTGAGGTTCATACAAAATTAATAGGTTTCAGCACTATATGTGCAGCATGAAATGTGTCCTTCTTTCGTTGATCTGATGCAATGAAGTGAATATAATGAAATCAAACACTAGCCTAATTGAAGAATGTAAAAGATGCATTGAAAATGAAACATAGTCTATGGAATGGAATAATAGTGCTTGAAATAGAAACCTTAGCTTAAGAATAAAGAAAGTAAACTAATCTAACATGCATGAAGGAAATAGAATGTAATCAATCGTTGCATTCCAGAGATTTAAATCCATTTACATATTTCATTAGATACTTCATGTGGCAATCAAGGAAATCATTATTGTGCTATCCAATCCATAAATTTGTCCATTAACCCAAAGTGTTGAGTTGCGTTGCAGGGGTAAAAAGGCAAATCCTAAGTGGTCTTTGGTTTTCCTCAATCATGGATTTAGAGCCTAGGGGTAATTATTCGAGCCTAAGAGACAAAAACCAAACTTTTGGAGAAGATGTGGTTAAGTTTACACGTGCTACAAGAGTGCTACAGGAGTGCTATAGGACTGCTACAGGAGTGGAAAGATTGCTACAGGAGTGAGATAACTTACTAAATTCACAAGTAAATAAAATGAAAAATGAGATGGGGATTTTATTTTTTATTAATTAAGATTTCATAGGACTTCTTTCCAAGTGGAATCACTCCAAAATACCCCTGTTAACATGTGCTAAAAAATAGTAGGAATTACTACTCTAATAACCACAAATTCAATAACTAGTGAGCTATTTAACCTACCAAATTCCTAAAATAATCAAGTGAAAATGCTATGGGATGAATTTTATTATTAACCTAAATGTTTTTTGGACTTAATCCAAGTGGAATAAACTCAAATAAAGCTCATTAACACATTCTAAAAAATAACAGAAAAATACTACTATTTTGCTACAAGGGACTTCCAAAAATTCTAGATTCGTGAACTAGTAAACCAATCCAAGTAGCTCAATGAGGAATATGACTTTTAAAAGTTGTTATAAGGATGCATCATGCTTGTGAATCTGTAAATAACCTGAAAATGACTCACTTCAATCATTTAACCAATATGACTTACAATAAAATAAGCATTAATAGTAAATGCACAAATAAGAGATGCAAGTGAAAAATGCATTCAAAGGAAATAAATAAAATGTACAAGAGGGTTCTGAGGATTCTAGGATGGACAAACCCAAGGAAAATTATCCCTATGAAGGAAACCAAGCTTTAGAAGCTAAAAATGGCACCAAAATTCATTATTTGGATCAATCCAAGTACATCCTTGCTAGAAATGAAAGTGGAGCTACTAAATAACAAATTTTCTCCAGAAGAAGACTAAGAAATACATGCCCCTAGAGGTGAATTTGAATTGGTAATTATACAAAGTGATGAGGAAGAATTATCTTGAAATGAGGTAGCTTTCCCCTCCAAAATCCCTCAAAAAGTGGATCTAGTTCCCAACACTAGGAATCTTCATTAAATGACAGGGAACAAATTCCTAGATTTTCTCAATCAGTGGAGCTCTAGAATTTGTCAATAATTTCATGATATTTTTTTCATTTATTATCCAATATTGATCCATCTTGTAGTAGGGAGAAAGTCACTATATTATCTCATTTATAATTTACTCAATATTCTCTCAATATTCTGCAAAAATTAATAATATTAGGCACATAATATTCAATTATCTCTAAACCTTCCTAAGAACATATTAAAGCTAAAAAACATTATTAAGTGTATAAGGAGAGATTTAATATAGCCTTTATATGCCTAGGAAAGGTTAGATGGGCCTTAATTTGTGTCTAATTTGGAGGCCCAATAGCTAGCAAGCCCCTAATTTAGGTTGACTACCTTATTTCATGTCTGAGTGGAATTGCCATTTAAAAGAGAGGTGTTTAATTTTTTTCCTAACTTTATTTTTCTCATCATTTAATTGTATATATTATCCTAGATGCCTAAGTACAACAATAAGAAACTATACATCAAATTAATTTCCCTTCAGTTTTTCTCTTTTACATTAAAATTGTTTAGTTATCTTAACACGGTCAAGGGCGGGTTTACTACAGGTGGTTTACAGTGGCACATAATATTAGTACGTGGTCATATTTTTAAGTGGTTTCTTGTCTCCATTTTAATGTGTGTGGCTTATTTTCTCTATTTTAAAATGAATTGAATGGCCATATTGGAAAAGGATAATAGATATATCTATTGGAAGTTGGTTTTCTTGATTAAAGGGTTTCCAGTGTAAATATTATGTGTGCTTGTTATTTCTGTTATTTTCTCTTGTGAATTTAACAAGGTATCAAAGTCCAAGTAGACCTAGACTCTCTCACGAGAATGATCTGAGAATAGGAGCTATGGAGAAAGTGTATGGAATTCATTAGGTTATAATTTAATGCGGAAAGCATGACGATTTCTCAGTAGGCTGGAATGGAAAATGAAAGAGGCAACAAATTTTCATCTTTTTGTTGTTGTAGGGTCCATCCTACATAATAAAAATGAAAAATTATTTGTTGGAGAAATTCCCACACAACGGTGACAAAATTCCAGTGGTTGAAGGAAGTGTTAGTAGAAGCACACTTAGGCCAGGTGGAATGACGTGAAAATATTGCATGTGAAGACCTTGATTCAAGGATTCATCTATTAAGGTTGAGACTTGGCTTTAGGAGATATAACTAAGGGGGCTATTATAATGATACCATATTATCATATCAACTTAAATGTGAGATTCTTAGGTTAACCTTACTTCAATCAAGGGTCAATTTACTATACGTGGGTGGTTTATGGTGGCACACGATATTCATGTGAAGGAGGCCTATTTAACTAGCATTTTGTCTCCATTGTAAAGAGCCTCAAGTGACTAGTGTTCACTGTATTGGCCAAGGGTAATGAATATATATTTGTGTGATTTTCCCTACTATGGGTTTCCACTTTAGATCGGGTCTTTCATATATGGCCCATGGGTGCATGCTTGTGTTTATCTCTCTCCTACATATGTAAAATTCAATAAAAGCTAGAGATGTAACAGTAGCCATCATCCTAATGAGTGTATTGAACCTAATGTTAAGATTTGTGTATATGTTCCTATAGCAGAGTGGATAAGCTTGTGCCACAGTACAAGCCAACATTTTATTGTGCCATGCATGTAATTTTTCCAAAACAAAGAAAACATATCATAATTAGAAAATACATACAAACAAGTAGAATAGAATAACTATATACTTTTTGTGCATCGAAAAAATATATTATATTCACCAACAGTTGTCAATATATGACAACAATTCATGCCCCAATCTCATTTTGTATAAGTTGAATAACTTTTTATGTGATGTATACAAACTTAACAAGTGATGTATTGTCCTAGTGAAACAATGACATGACATGTTAGTTTGACTCATAGGACTTAACATATTAATAAAACAATTGGATGACCTTGACTCCTAATTGTTGATGCAGTCTATTGATTAGTATTCTAATCTCAGCGAACCTTCTATATCCTATAGCTTTTTAAGACCTAAGTTTTGTCTTATACATACACTCATTATTGTAATATAACAAGGCTACAAAAAACACCTTGTTGACATAGTGAGCATGTTATGATAAGATGTTTGAATTTGACACTTTATGACAATGATACATTACTATTTACTTGACAAGTTGACTTATTATACAATGACCTTGATATATTAATCTTGACATAGAAGCAATGACTTGAAGACAACTTCTAACTTAACATACTAACCTTATGAGTTGTAAAAGTAGTTTCTAAGTATAGATATGCACACATGAGAATGTCTTGGAAAGTGGTACATTGACATGGTCTTGTGTTAATGTGACAACCATAATGCATGAAGCAACATCACCTTTGGACTATGTTGTAATATAGAATATTAAGATATAAAAATATGAATTGATAGACCTAACATTGATGCCTTACCATGAAAAGTACTATGATGAGTTGCTTTCTTTGAATTAGCGTGTTTGACTATGATATTGATAGTGATAATGTTGACAAGTAATGAAATGGGACAACAAGTGAAATAGTCCCACTTTGTAAAATATGGGAGATGAATACCTCCACCTTGGGAATAATGGGAGTAAGGGGATGGAGTCCTTATTTCATAGTTACGATATAGGACATGCATTAGTGGTGTGTAATCCTTACTCCCCAACTCTAATCCTTCAGAATTCTACTTAAACTAGTACAAATGTAAGTGGACTTGATATTAATTCACTTAAAAATTACCCACTTTTGAAGTGAAAATTAATATATTATTGTTTAGTTTGGTAATTTGGAAGAATATCTATTTGGAAATTCCAAAAGGTGACACATAGGGATGTTGAGTAATCCTTTGTTAAAAATTACATTGAAAAAAAGGAAGGATGCCACATAGGTGGTTAATAATGATTAATTTTAGGAAATTAGAAAATATAATTTTATTTTTTTTGTGAGGGGTTAGATTGCTAGACTTATATATTTTACATATAGATGAGCCCTCCATGGGATTTTTTTTGGATGGGGAGATAGCATTATATAGATAAACTATTGAAATTATATTAAAGCATAGTGAAGTTTGAGTCACTATGTTAGTTAGCTCTAGGAGGTTGAGTAATTCAAAACTAAACTCCCTTGTCAAAGGATGAAAAATATAGTAGGTGAGAAAAACCATCTACTAAAACATATTCTATTGTTGGTTTTATTCTAGTTCTTTGTTTATCCCACATAACTTAGTGTTCTAAAGGGAAAAATGTTTTCCCGGAGTGTGGTCGGGCAGTCCATCAATTTAGCCCCACACGAGGCACTTGAACCCCACCAAAAGACTATATAAAGGAGAGGTATTGGACCTCATTTGAGTCACACAGGTAATTCGATCTCTTCAAGAAGTCTGAGGCAAATTCAAATTCTTTGTTGATCCCACATAACTTAGTGTTCTTAAGGGAAAAATGTTTTCCCTGAGTGTGGTCGGGTAGTCCATCAATTTAGCCCCACAAGAGGCACTTGAACCCCACCAAAAGACTATACAAAGGAGAGGTATTGGACCTCATTTGAGTCACACAGGTAATTCGGTCTCTTCAAGAAGTTTGAGGCAAATTCAAAGAGAGAAAGAGATGAAGGATAGTGAGGAAAGAAAGAAAGGTCTATTTGTTTGGCTTGTGCATCAATTCTTTGTTTGGCAAGCTTACACGTATGGGAAGCAAGTTATCTCTATTCATATTTCAATCTAGAGAAGAGAAACATACTGACTTATAGAGATAGTAATTTATGCTTGGGTGGTTGGCATATCACTTAGTTAGTTGTCTTGATCAAAGGTCATGGGAGTCTTCCTTGTATTTTTATAAGAAGATAAGTTTTTGGGTTTTTCCCCTATGAAGGGGTTTTTCCGTGGCCTGGAGCATATTTCTAGTGTTCTTATTTGCATTATTATCTTCTTTATTGGAATTGTCTTAATGATGAACAAAAAATTATAATGATGTTGATGAACTAAAATTTTATCACAATAATTTCCAATATAACAAGAGAAAACATTATAAAATAAACCTTAATTTTTTCCCCTAGTTTTTCTCAACATCTATGGTCTTGGAAGATTGCAATGTAGAAATAAAAAATTGCTTGAAATAAAATGCAACGCAAAACTTAATCATAGACCTAGTAGCCAAGCGATTGGTGGGATAAATTTGAGTAGTACTTCGATGAGTTTTCTTCACGTATATGACTCCAACCCTAGTTAATCTTTCAAATCCAGATATGCGAATGAAAGTACCTACAAAAAAATGAAGGATGATAAGTTAGATGTGATAAATAATTAATAAAATAGAAGAAAAATTACACCAGTCCCTTATGCCCAATTAATAGAGTAATATTTTATCCTACTTCCCTACATGAAAAAAGACAGTTTACAGTATTTCACTCAAATACAAACACAATTGTCAAAGAAATACAAATACTAAATGAATTTTTTTCATGGAAAAGTTTGTTATTTCTTATAAATCTTTATGTAACTCCCACTCGGCTAAGACATACAACACCTACGGGTCCTAACCCAAATGATTCACCGGGATAAGAGGTTTCTCAACCCACCTTTGTGATTCCCCCTCTTGATGTCGAGATGATGGATAGTTCAGCCCCTATTCTCTACCTGTCACCATTCATGGGATCTATATATTTACACTATTTAGGTGTTTCCTATTGTGCTTCTTTTGAACCTACCTTGGAAGACACTTTGGTTTCAACATCGATAGATGTAACATCTACTAGTAATCTCCACAACCATTCTAATGATGCACATGTGAACCTTGTCTCTCATGAAGATGCCTCAAGTAGTTCCTCATCTGGTGGTCTGTCTTCCTCCCGTCCTCCCATATTTCATTCTGATGAATACATCACGTAAACCATGACTACCCTTGATTATCCTTAGGATGATATGCACCATTATCCGTACTTCCTTCCGTAGCAAACCCATTATCAATATTTTGTGGAGTCTAAAGAGTTCATCCATGTTGAGGTCAATTGGTTTAAAAATCCCATTCATGCACTAGATGCTTTTAAAGAAGGAAATATGGATAACATTTCTCCTACAATCAAAATTAACATTTTGAATAAACCAAGGGTTGAAGAAAATATCACTTTGGGACATAATGCACCCCGAAAGAAATTGAAGTTTACACTAAGTTATTCAAAGAATGTCATGATTGTGGAGCGATAAAAAGGGTCTTTTTAACACCTAATTACCTCACATTAATTGTCAACCCAGGGACGACTTTTTATTTCAAGAGTGTACTCAGTCTGAGGCGGCTATTTACTCAAGAGTAATGTTTAGTAGTACAGCGTTCAGAAAACACAAGGGTAGACGGATGCTAAACTATGACTAAATTACTTCAAAAGGATAAAATCACACAAGGCAGCTTATCAGTCAAGGGTGCGGAAGCGATAACCCATCCCTCTAGAAACTGATGGAAAGGAAATTAGAGCATGGACCATAGGTCTGGGAGCTAGGCAGCGACTGCTGAGGCTCACTACAGCCTTAGACCTTCTCTCACACCAAAGCAACAAATGCAAGTAAATGGAACAACAGTAAACGGAACAACAGTAAATGAAACAGCAATCAAAAGAACTAAATCTCGCGAGTCAAAACCAACTTACTCACACTTTGCTATAACATTCTTCTCTCCTCAAGCAAACTGGATGGAATATACTTTATGGAACAACACTCAATGATGAATTATAGAACATCAATAATCAACCATATATGCACGCCTCGCATTAATATAGTAATCTGACAATTAAGGGTAATATAACTATGTTTCTACACAGAATAACATTACTTTCAAATTCCAATAATCGAGGTTTCGAATGAATCAAATGACAGTAATATTCGCACAGACGCTCTGTAACAGAAATAGCTGGTTTGAGATTTAAAAGCATGCAATCAACTCTGAAAAGATTCAATTATACAATGCAGAGTCATTAAGTAGATTTCCTGAGAAAAACCATAAATGCATTAATCGTAACAGAGCATAGCATAGCATATGAAAGGTATATCAGATTACCGAGTAATAAAGATAAGCAAACCACGCATAAATCACAATATAATGATACAACAGCAATTGTAAAGATATGATACACAACAACAGCAGCGTACTCCACCAGAGGCTGGGCCCTTAGCCGCCAGCGGACGCTGCTGGGTTACTTCAGAAGGAAAAGAGTGAACAGCAACGCCCAAGTTATGTATTAATCATTAAATGGTGAAATCATTACAATAGTTGAAGCTTTGAGACTTACAGCATAAAACAATCCTTCCTTCCTCCTATCCTATCATGAATCCTTGCTTCTGAATCTCTAATTCAAATCATCAATTCTCCATCATTCGAATCCCTAAAGTCATCCTGAAGCCATCCTGAAGCCATCTTGAAGCCATCCCCATCTCTGCTCTTTGTTTTCATTTAAATAGAGAAAGATCAGAGAGCAGTTACAACATAGATAATTACAACATGATTTCTTTTACAAATTTGGGTGGATTCTAACCAGATGATCAACAAGAAAATATATTTCCTTTCATCTCTCAACAAAAGCAAGACGAATTTGGGTTTGCAGCTGAGATTTGGAGGACGGCCGCAACAACAAATCTGAGAAAATCGTGCTCAAAGAACCCTGTGTTTCTCTCTGTACAAGCCGAATTTGGGCAAACGGTTCCTTTAGAAGTTAATTGGGCCCGTTCTGGACAAAACCCATGTTCCGGATTTTCCAGATTCGTCTTCATTTGCTCAGAATCTCAACCGCAAAACTATCACTCCTTAAACCAGCGAATTTCTGAGTTGGCAGATTTAAAAATCAAATCTTCAATCTGGAAGTTACCTTGGAGGCTAAAAATGGTAAATAAGGTTATAACCAACTTAATAGAACTATCATTGATAAAATAATTCATAATCATCAATTTATTAGAAATGAAGGAGAATAAATAATATTCATTCACAAGAGCATAAATAATTTTAAAATGGATTTAAATGATAAATTATAATAAATGACATGATGAAGAATAGTGGAAATGGGCGGGATAAGTGTTCAAAAGTGATAATAATAATGGCATATTAACGGCCCAACATACCCCCACACTCAATATGTTGCATGTCCTCATGCAACGAAAACTGAATAGATTGCATGTCCTCATGCAACCCAAAGACAAAAATCGATGTGTTAACCAAGCAATAAAAAAAATATGTTCATGTCAGCTCATGAAATGGATAGAACAAATGAATTCTTCCTCACTTAATGAATATTCAAGTTTAGGAATCTTTGATGAAGGCATAACAATGAAGTTGCAGCAAAATATGATATAAATGACAACAACCTTCATTAACCATTTTCCCAAACACTACAACCCAGCTTTTGTTGAAATGTGGCAAGTAAATTTATAATATATGAATGCCTTTATGATCCAAAAATCAGATCGTTGTGATGCACGGATCATGAGATATAAACAAAATGGTTGTAGGTGAGAGTGCATGATTTCCGATTATGAACCAATTTAACTGGAAATGATCTGGGTTTATATATTTTAATAGTATGTCTGTGTTTCCTAGAGATTACAAGAATTGAGTTCATAGTTTTAAAAATATTATGGAAATCAATTTTTATACTGAAATTGTATGCCTTAAATGAGAAAGAAAATAGAAAACATCCATCATGCATAGCAATTCCTCCCCCTCTTTGAAAAATTAGCATGCCCTCATGCGATGCTAGAAAACAAATAGAGGTGGTTGCTACACTCTGTTGAATTCTATGCCTGGTGTAAAACAACATGGAATAAGGGAGGTGTTGAGAATGAATAAGAATAGCAATGGATGATAAAGAATATGAATGACTTGGTCATAAGAAAGAAATGAAGGAACACTCCCCCACACTCGGAAATGATATGCTGCTGAAAAAGAAGGAAGTGGTAAAGATGTGAAATGAAGGATGATAAATAATGTGCAAAATGGATTTTCATTAAATTCTCCTAAATTCATAATAAATTAGAAAATTATGCTATTTTACCTCAAGTTTTACCTCCAAAAGAAAAATGTGGAATAACATATATGTATTGGCAGTTGTCGAAGCTGATGTAGGCAAAGTTGGTGCTGAAGGTGATGCAAAAGGTGGAATCCAGGTAAGCACATAATGTCTGAAGAATGGTTCACGTTCGCAAGTTGCTTGAGCCGCTTCTATTAGTTGCAATAGGGTGGTCATGCTACGAATAGAATTATGCCCATACTTGTTGTTCTCCTGTAAACAAAACACTATTTTGCATACAATGTTCTTGAATCCATAGTGTTAGCTTTGAATAGCAACAAATAAAATGCATGCAAAAATTTCAATCAGAAAAACTTATCAAATCAACAAGTTATGGCAGAGTGTAGTAATCATATCACATGCAATCCCATAATGCATACATTCCCCCCTCCAATTGGAAAAGGGATCCCATGACCATAAAGCATATGAAAGGGGTGGTGATGACGGCAAGGCAATGGAATGAACAATACAACAGTAACTGAAGCAGAGTACACATATCAATGATAGGACGGCGAGAGTTATGGTTATAATGAGAGCAGAGTGTATAAAGATAGTTATGAATAAAAGATAGGACGCTTTGGATTGATGATAGTTTATGCAAAACGAAAAAGGACAAAAATATGCTAAAAAGATGCTTTGCTGACGGTACTCTAGCTGAAAATGATGTGATTGATCATAAAACAATTTCTCATGCATAAAGGTTCAAAGCAGGGAAAAATTTAAGGAAATAACTTCTCTGATAAAAAGAAAATAAGAAAATGGTATTATAATAATAATTGACGAAAAGATATAACTTCAATACCATAAGCAGAGCCGTTGCTGCCAGAGGCGTCCATGCCTCGGCAGGGTTGCTTTTAACCCTATGAGCCAGATTCCTCAATTTATAAACTATAGAGTTCAGTGCTATCTCCAGAAGAGATCAGTGTGCTGGGGTGTAACAGTTAACCCACTGCCATTCACTGGGATGGAGCAAAATTGATCAGGTCGGCTCGTGATGAGACCTCCTGTTCCAGGATAATTGGCTATCCAATGGATTCTTACCCTGATGTGGTGCCATAATGGGACTGTCACTTTTACAGCCTTATTGAACATGTAGGCTGTCGAATGAGCCCCCTTCCTCCATCTGCGAACAAAATTTTGTTGTATTACACATTTTTGTGATAAAAGAGGGAGGCTCAGTACTCCTTAAGAGCAGGGATGGTGGAAGAAGTTGAACATGTCAATAGAAAAATATACCCATAATCTCATGTATTATAGATAGAGAAGATTATAACCAGGAAGGGTGGAACCAGCATGGTATTAAGATAATCAATCAGTATCATGTACAGTAGAAAACAATGCAGTAAAGTAGTATATAAATAATTGTGTTCTTTTGAAAATAAACTATCATCAAGGAGTTGTCCTGTTAAAGATCATAACGTAAGTGATATTAACTTGCTTCAATAGAATCCATAATTCTTGTTCTCATAAAAATAGTGTACTTCATACCATAAGAGGGAATCAATAAAATGTGGTTGAGATGAACTAGGAATAATCCCACAAGAGAAAGGAATGGTTGCTCTTGAAAATACTCCCAAAGTGTTGCTTTTTTGAAGGAACAGCAAAAACACTCAAAAAGAAAGTGGTGTTCTGTGTAGGGAACATCAAAGAAAATGCATACAAAAAAAAAACAAAAATACACACAAAAAAATGTAAAAATGCAAATGTCGTTCCTTTGGAAAAAAAGAACAGCGAAAACTAAAAGTGTCGTTCCTTTAGAAAAGGAAAAAAATGCAAGTGTCGTTCCATTTCGAAAAAGGAACAACAAAACGTGAAAGTGCAGGAGTGTTGTTCTATTTCGAAAAGGAATAGCAGTTGTTCCATTTCGAAAAGGAACAACAAAACGTGAAAGTGCAAAAGTGTTGTTCCATTTCGAAAAGGAACAACAGCTGTTCCATTTCGAAAAGGAACAGCAAAATGTGAAAGTGCAAAAGTGTTGTTCCATTTCAAAAAGGAACAGCAGCTGTTCCATTTCGAAAAGGAACAGCAAAATGTGAAAGTGCAAAATTGTTGTTCCATTTCAAAAAGGAACAGCAGCTGTTCCATTTCGAAAAGGAACAGCAAAATGTGAAAGTGCAAAAGTGTTGTTCCATTTCAAAAAGGAACAACAACTATTCCATTTCGAAAAGGAACAACAAAATGTAGAAGTGCAAAAGTGTTGTTCCATTTCAAAAAGGAACAGCAAAACCTGAAAGTGCAAAAGTGTTGTTCCATTTCGAAAATGAACAACAGCTGTTCCATTTCGAAAAGGAACAGCAAAATGTGAAAGTGCAAAAGTGTTGTTCCATTTCAAAAAGGAACAACAGCTGTTCTATTTCGAAAAGGAACAGCAAGATGAACCGTGAAAAAGGAACAGCAAAATGAATGGTTGAACCAAAAAGTGCTATTCCTTTAGAAAATAAATAGCAAAACGAAAATGATGTCCCTTTGAAAAAGGAACAGCAGGAACGACAAAAATGCACACAAATGTTGTCCCTTCAGAAAAGGAACAACAAAATACACAACCATAAAATGCAAACACGCAAAGAATGAATTAGTTGTTCACTGCATTGATGCTGAGGATGAGTTGCACTTTGAATGAAACAACACCTGAAACACAAAATATAAGAGAAATTAGAAAATAAACAACAAAAAGAAGTATGTAAATAAATAAATTGAGTTACAACAGCTATGATGTTATGTCAAAAAAATGATCTATTCGAAAAATGTTTTGGCAGCAAAGACATGACATGAATCTTCAAATGGAAATCAATTCTTCATTTGTTCTATTATGAATCCATTGGGTAATGAGTTGGATGAGACTCCCTTTGTTTCATAAAATTTCTTTCAAAAATCACTCGTCCATAAATTGTCCTTCTTTATTTTCCCAAGACTTGCAAAAAAACGAGTGTCTACCTGCAATAAAACATTCAATCATGGAGAAAGAGAGGTGATCGGGCTCCCCCAATCCAAAAATTATGCAAAAAAACTAACAAGTAGTTACTCTATAGAACAAATCCACGTAGAAAATAACAAAGTAAAATTTATTTGTCACCTGCGGGAGAGCAGTGGCCAATCATGCTAACCTGCAGTGTTTTAATCACAACTTCTTTGTTTTTCATCGAAATTGAGTGATTCCAAAGCCAAATGAGAGCTAATTCAAAGTTATATCTCCAGTAGAAACAAGTTTTAAAAATTCAATGATATGATATGTCAATTTTAGTTAGAACAACCTGCATAATAAAGTCCTTTTCGATTACCCAGCTTAGACCAACAGTTGATATTTCAAGCATAACTTTTTCGTTTGATGTCAGATTCGAATGATTCAAATTGGAAATGAAAGTATATTCATTTATTTATTTCCAATAGAAACATGTTTTGAAGAGAAGAAGAATTGATAGGTCAAATACTGTAAGGAACAACCGGAAAGACATAGTTTTAAGGGTGCTGATTTACGATAGACAGTCAGTATTTTGATCATAACTTCCCCATACGATATCCAAAATGAGTGATTCCAATTTTATTGTAAACTAGATTCATAGGGGAATCTACCATAGAAATAGGTTTTAAAAATTCATTCATTTAGGCCTCCAAAAACTGACTGTCCCAACTCTGTTCCTCAATTGCCCACTAGACATCCTGTCAATGTTTTGTTTCTAACTTTTTCGTTTCAAATCCAAATTGAATGATTCAAATTGGGTTAGAAAGTAGACATCAAGGGATACCTAGGGTAGAAATAGGTTTTAAAAATATTCACTTTTGGTCCCTCAAAACATGACTGTCCCGAATGTTTTTGCAGAAATTCCATCAAACCTGCAAGCCAAAAAATGATATTCAAGCAATTTTTTTTATATTGATGATAAAAATGAATATAAGTGTTTGTAGAATTGTTATTTCTATTATAAATCATCTACATACAAAAATGAATTAAAAAATTATCACCGATGTTGATTTGCATAACATGTTGCAACAAAAAACAACTAGGTTTACATGGAAAAACAAAATGCATTTATTTATTCCTTTATTTATTTTATTTTCTACATTAACCTATTTTGATTTGAAAAATGAATGTGGCTACGTATATGAGTACTTCCAGTGGAGCGATTTTCGAAATAAGGCTCCATGTATGCACATACCCAAATTTGAAAAATGCATCTTAATAAATATTATGGTATGAGAAGCCAACTTCCCTTGAAAAAATGGTATCAAAAATTATTGAAGCATAGAATAATGTTGCAAACAATTGATGGAGTGAAACCAATCTTCAATGTATCCTTTACTTTTTTGATTTCGCATAGCCATCATATCATGAAGTTCTTGATCTTTTAAAATAGCTTGTTGATGCATAGTAAAAGAAACCTCATTTTCTTCCATGGCTTCTACAATTTTTGCATTTGAAACATTCTGAATCTCATTGTAGGTTTTCTCTAATAACACATGTGAGATAGAATGGGTGGGAAGGGTGGGTAAATTTGGCAGTTCAACATTGTAAGCATGT